>JAQZBX010028675.1:0-27697 GCA_029593785.1 Cabassous unicinctus
ATATATATATATATATATAACAAATAACATTTATGTAAACAAATGCACATATATGCATATGTATTTATATATCATTTTACAAATATTGGTATGTATTGTGAAAAATTTGATTTTTACCCACAATAAAAAAAATAAAGAAATAAAATAAAAGATATTTCCTCTATTTTTTCCCCCTATAATGCTCTTCTCCCCTCATCATACTCATACCAATTTCTATGTGTCCTTTAAGACTCCACTCAGGTTTTTCCACTCTTTCCTCATTTTTTCCCAGCATGGGTTAGATGTGTTTTTTTATATTGGTTTCCATATCTTGCATGTGGAACAGTTAGACTGTTAACTGTTTATGAGCAGGGTCAATACGGTAGCCCCAATTGCAGCATAGTGCTTAGCATGAAGAAATTTCTCAATAAATGCATATGAAATAAATGAGAAAAATTATGCTAGGCTCTTAGGGTACAAAGATGTATAAAACACAGCTTATTCCCTCTAGAGGCTTAGACTCGTGTTGAGAATTGAGACTTTGTGCTTGAGACACACACACAGAAGAGGAAGCACAAAAACAAGAGCAATTGGTATAAGCTCCCTGGCACCAATGGTAAATAAATAAAATAATTAAAAAAGTGAAATAATTTTAACAGGGGGTTAGCAAACAAACAAACAAACAAACAAACAAAAAAAACAATTTGTTGAATGGAAGCTGTAGCATAAAGCATCCTGCAGGAGATGAAACTTGAGCTGCAATTAAGTGGAACAATTTATATTTATAAACTGTGAATGAAATGGGAATGGCTCCATTATAAACTTTCCCATCTGTTTTTTTCTCTCCATTTTGAAGCCCTCTAGGTCTTTTCACTGCTTTTTATAGGACATGAGTTTTTTCTACATCAGGGGAAAGCATGCAAGCAACCCCCTCCCAACACAAATTATACAGTCGAGTTTCCTTCATGTGGGGAAATCACAGGGGCCAGCTGATCCCCAGGGCAGTGGATCAGCCTCGCCCTGGGAAAACCACCTTCATGCCCCTGCCAGGTAAGTATTATGACATGAGTTTTAGAGCCTACTAGTTCCTAGTCATTGCACCTACATGTTTTCCTGTCTGTAAACATGTTTTCCTTTTCCAATGCCTAGAACAGGATGCAATAATTTAGGTTTTATCTGATCAGCACAAAATGGTTATATTGTCTTCCTGACTTGAACGGTAAATTTATTGTATTAGCGTGTATAATTGTGTTTGTTTCTTTCTGTTTCTTTAGACCAGGGGTTCTTAACAAGGGGTCCATTAGCTTGAATTGAAATTCAAAAAGCATTATTCTTGTGGGGACGTGTTGGTGTGGATATGATATATTTATTAAATAATACACAGTATAGTGTGGACTTAGTAAGGGGTCTGTGGTTTTTACCTTACTGGCAAAGGGGTCCATGGAACAAAAAAGGTTAAGAACCCCTGCTTTAGACACACTCCTGGGAAAACAAGCAGAAGTTTATTTAAGGCACCAGGATATTTTTTCACATAAGCTGCTGTCTAGTAATTTTTCCCATTTTTATGAATTCACTTGCCAAACAATTCATTGATTTAACTATGTTAGTATATACTTATTTTTTCCACAGATATTTATTAGGGTACTATTACATACCAGGCATTATTCAATAGATATTTAAAACCCAAACATAGGAATTTATCCATAATCTTTTATTATGAAACCTTAAAAGGATAATGAAGAGTAAAAAGATCATTTGATGAATAATCTTACTTTTTGATGTATTTCAAAGAAAATGGCAGACAGTATAGTTACCCATAATCATGTGAGCATGTGTGCCATTAACTACAGTTCAACATGCAACCCAAACCTCTATCAAGATTAGAACATTACCATCACTCCAGAAGATTTCCTCAAGCCCTTTTGCATATGAATTTGAATTTGAACCAGATAAATTTTAATTTGCCTATTATGTTCCACTTATATAGCCTATCTAGATAATTTTGGATCTTGATTTAGTCACTAACATACTATCTCTATCACCCAGCTTAAGGACATTCACTTATGGTTTTTTTATGTGCAAAACAAAGCCATTGACT
The DNA here is from genome assembly GCA_029593785.1 of Cabassous unicinctus. Classification (NCBI taxonomy): domain Eukaryota; kingdom Metazoa; phylum Chordata; class Mammalia; order Cingulata; family Chlamyphoridae; genus Cabassous; species Cabassous unicinctus. The sequence continues at coordinate 2,078 of JAQZBX010028675.1, forward strand.
AAGGAAGTGGAATATAGTTAGTCAAGAAGTTAAAATAGAGAGCAGCCCTATGATAAATGACTAGAAATCCCCCACTAGGTTGGCACTGATTCACAAATTGCTACCAACTGTGCTATCTTTTGCATTAGCCAAGTAGATAGCACAGGAGTCTTTTGAAGAGATTAATTTATATAATAGAATAATTAATTACCTAAGTACTCTGATACTATGAATATTCTATAAGCATATGTGAATGATTGGATTCAAACACATTTTATGTGCCCTAAGCGTATATTTTATAGAATCATAAAATATCAGTTTTGGAAAGAAACCAACATATCACCTGGCCCATTGCTCTAGCAGAAGCTTACAAACATGAATTTCAAACATCAGGATAAGGGATTTTACTGTTCCTGCCTGTTCTGGTCCTCATTTCAGTGACTCAGAGGTAGATACTAGATTATGGGATTTCATCTGTACTATCTCATATTGTTTCAGTTTCCTTCTTGTTAAAGCAAATACCATGCAATGAGAATTTATTGTCTCACAGTTTTGAAGTTAGAAGTCCAAACTCAAGGTGTCATCAACACCTTGCTTTCTTCTAGAAGACTGTGACATTCTGGGCCTGGGCTGGCTGCCAGCAATCCTTTGTCCTTAGCTTTTCTGTCACATGGCAAGGCACATGAGGACCTCTCTTGGCTTCTTCTCTCTTCTGGATTCTATTGGCTTTCAGCTCTGGCTTTGCTTCTGTCTTTTTTTTCCCTCTGTATGACCCTTCCTATGAGGTCTTCAGTAATAGGATTAAGACCCACCCTGACTCAGCTGGGCCACATCTTAACTGAGTTACTTCATCAAAAGGTTCTATTTACAAGGGTTAAAACCCACAGTAATGGGTTAAGTTTAAGAACGTGTTTTCTAAGGTACATACATCCAAGATACCCCACATGTCATAGATATGAAGTGCGTATGAGATTAAATAACAAAGTGTGATTCTTTATGCCTAAGAAGTTGCTGAAAATATAATAATAAAATATTTTCTTTAAAAAGTGATTATACTTTCTCCATGACCTAGTGGTTTCTTGTAAGCATGCTGTTTTAGGAAAATGTTATTATTGAAGCAAAGTGTGACATCTTTTTATTGGCATACAGTTATGGAAAATGTTCCCTAAGATTTTATATATTGTACCTTTAAAATTTGCTTAGACTGCCTTAATTATTAAGAGAGACTCTAGATTTATTCCATATTTTGAAGAAACTTTTTATCATTTTTAACCAAGGCTTAGTATAATACATTATTGCTGACATTTACAAATGAAAAAGCTTGCAAGTAAGAAAATTGCTAATTTGTATCAGATTTATAAAGCTACCCCTCAAGGTCAATTAGTAGTATTTTATCATTTCAAATATGCCACTAAAATTCAAGAAAAGAATAAACTGATATCTTTCATTTTTAAGAAAAATCTAAATACAAATAAATGCCACCATAATTTTCTCATCTTTTAATTTCCCTGATTTGAATAGAGTCACTGGAGTTAAGTGAAATGAGACAGTATTTCACTTAGCTTAGGAAACTGTATTTGTTAGTTAGGTATATATTTCTTATAGAGTAGTTTAGTTGAGAGATAGATCACTGAAATCCCAACAAGTAATTTGCAATGCAAATAAATAAAGGCCTATTTCAACAGCAAATACCCACTTAAAATAATGAAACACATTCCTCCTCCACTGACTAGTTTTGTGAATAAAGTTATGGCACTAGCATAGAAAGGTATCACTTGAATGGACTGAAACAAACCTAAGACTGCATTAGACCACAATTGAAATTCAATATGTTCAATTTGTTGTAGCCTGCAGACCAACAGCTTGATCTTTTGTCACTGTGTGCACTGAAAGTGATCATATATCTCTTGTGCACTTATGTCAGGAAAAGCACCACAACCTACTTATCATACTTGCAAAACACTTAAGAAAACAAGGCAAATTCCCCCCAAAGTAATTCAGCTTTTGGTAAGGGTTTTATTATTGCAATCTATTACAATGTTGTCAAACATGACAAATTGAAGTTCCTAAATAACTGGCTCATAACTGGTTCTTTTAAAGCAAGGAGGATAATGCATTCCTGCCCCTTGCTGATTTTTATACACAGCTTTGAGAATAATTTACACAGTGGTTGTAATTAAATTGTAGCATAAGAAGAGCATATATAAAATGGAATCATTTTATAGCTTATACAATCCAACAAAGGATAGTAGAAATATTGTAAGATAAAACATCATGCGAACAATATAATAAAACCAATCCTACTGGAATCATTCAATCACTTATTTTAATAAGGACTAATTAAAACCTCATTCCTTTCTATTTTCCTGTCACCCATGATGCTAGCACAATTACAATGACTAGATAGAGTTACTGATGGTTAAAATAATTACAAGGAGTCACAGCAACTTGGAGGCCTGCTTAAAGAAATGTCTTTTCCTGTTAATTCTTAGCTTTAAATGTTTCAGACTTATGTGTGACCTTAGATTTTATTCTATTCTTAACATTTTGCAGAGTAAGTAGTAAAATATTATTTTTCTTTCCACTGAGATCATGTAATATTTTGTATATTTTGCTTACCATAGCACTTCTTAGAATGACTTGGAATTTTATATATACAATTCTATACATAATTTTCCTCTGCTTTTCAGTGAAACCCATGAGAACAGAGCTAACATCGTGTGCATCACTGTATCCTCAGACCCTGCTAGCCCATTATTTGGACTGTAGCATGTTCTCAATGAAGTACAGTGAGTGAGTAAATGAATGAATGAATGAAAATATGGAGTATGTAGTATAATATGTGGTAAACTGCATTAATATTCCCAGTTCTTCACCCTTCCCTAAATTCTTGTGATGTGCTGGAAAATGTTTAACAAACGGGTCCCACAAAACAAACAAACAAACAAACAAACCTCTTGAGCTATAGCATTAGCTGATTTGTATTGTATAAATAATCCTGCCGTATTAGTCCGAGTTCTCCAGATGGGATGTATATATAAATATATGTGTATATATATTTATTTATTATAAGAATTGGCTCACATGACTATGGTGATTGGCAAGTTTGTATCAATAGGGTAAGCCCCAAGCTGGAAGCTCTGATGAAGGTGAAATTCAATTGCCTGGCTAAGTTAAGGCAGAAATTCTTTTGGACTTCAGAAATTCTTAGTTCTGCTTTTAAAGACCTCCAATGATTGGATGAGGAGATACCTAACATTGCTGAGGACAATCTCCTGTGTTGATTGTAGATGCAATTGGCTGTGTGCAATAAACTGATTATAGATGCAAATCCATCTACAAAATACCTTCCCAGTAACAATCAGGCTAGTGCTTACTTGATGAAACAACTGGACACCATAACCAAGGCAAGGTGACACATGAACTTTACCATCACAACTATCAGGGCCAATTTCACACTATCAATGTGATATCACTGAATGCATAGGAGACACAAGATATGTAAAATCAGCTCTCATGAGCTCACATAAGCTGTTTCCAGCACACTACAGGCCATGTCCTCTTCAATGTGTCTTTACAGTTCTTCCCACTATAAGCAGAGATTAGTTCCTCACCATACTGAATTGGTCATGTGACCTGCACTGGAAAATGGAATGTTAGTGGACATGACACAATCAGGTACTTGGAATGTGCTTGTGCATTTGGGTTTGTTGTTGTATGCTTCTTCCATTACCATGAGAAAAACATGGCAATGGTGTAAGGAGGTGAGACACATGAACAAACCTAGACCCTTCCCATCACTTGGAACCAAGACCAGACCAGCTTCGGTCAGTCAAACTTCAACCAAATCATAGCTATGAAAGTGAGAAATCAATATTTACTGTTGGAACCCAACAAGAGTTTGTGGTTGCTTGTTGCAAAACACAAATTGACTGATGAATAGTGTAATGAGAGTTAAGGGAAAGCAAGACAATCTAGTAAAATATTAGATTAATGGTCAAAGTCACAGTCCTTGATTTTTTGTCTGCCACCACTTGGATGACTTTAAAGAAATGAATTAATAGTATGGATGATTGGTTTATTTTGTGTTTCTTTTTCAGAAAGTGAAGAAAATCACTCCTACCTATTTAATAGTGATATTATGTTACACCTTATAAAATATTGTGTATTGTTGCCATTTTTATTTAGCAGCTTAGGAAGATTAAAGTCAACTTTAATTAAAAAGGTGGCAATTATACCTTTGAATCTTTTAAACATTGATTCAATTTTATAATTAATCCACATGTAGGAAAATGCTTACTATGTCCATCAAGTATGCTGTGTGACAAGAAGTCATTTTCTTCCTGAGGAATACAATATTCTCTACTCTCTTAACTTATAAAGTGGTGTTTTCATTCTAATTATTGAAACTTCTATCAATGGTCATTAGTTTTATACTAATAGATTAATTTAAGAATATTTTTTCAGTTGTCAGTGTTCTTGGCTTTTTTTGTAGCTGACAGTTAATGCCTTTGCTCTTCTTTGGAGCCTTTCTACCTATTCATTTTTGGCCTCCCTTACTGGTTCTTATTCTCACTTTAATCTCTCTCATTGTGAGACGCCACCACAGTTCAGCCCTCACCTCTTTGCACTTATCTTTCAATACACTCTTATTCAGACACTTTATCCATTACTATTGCTTAAACTTTCAATTCCTGCGCCTCTCAACTCCAGATCTCTATTCCTAACCTATGTAGGGCTATAACTCCTGGATAATACTGAATATTTCCAGTTAGTTTTCCATATACTGTTGCTTCAAACTGAACAAACCTTAAGTTGAATTTACCTTCTTTTTATTAAAAGCAGCTCCTGTCTTCTTTATTTCTATCAGTGATTGCTGGGGATTGAATCATGTCCCCCACAAAAGACCTGGGTTGTGAACCAATTTTGGAACTTTGAAGATGTAATTGGGTAAAGTGAGGCCAAACTGAATGAGGGTGGGCCTTAATCCAATATGTCTGACGTCCTTATAAGTGAAGGAAATTGGACATAGAGAGGAGACAGGGAAGAGACAGAGCACCATGTGACAGGATTGCTGGAAAGCTATAACCAGAATGCTAGAGATTCTGGGCGAAAGCAAGGCCTGGCAATATCTTGATTTTGAACTTCTAGCCTCCAAAACTATGAGACAATAAATTCCTGTTTTTTTTTTTTTTTTAATCCAACCCATTGTGTGTATTTGTCATAGCAGCCCTGGCTAATTAAGAAAGTGGTTCAATCTTTCCCTGAGTACAACAAACTCTAAATATTGAGATAATATTTTACTTTTTTCCTCTGCTTCCACTCCTGTTACCAATTAGCTACATAGTCATCTGGAACTTTTCTAGTGGCTATTAATGGTTTTCACTAATATTTACAGTTCTCTTCACAAAGAAGGTAGAGTTCTACTTCTCTACTCCTTTGTAGTTAGACATGAGCTCATAACTTGCTTTGGCTCATGCAATATGAGCAGAAATATCATATTAACTCCCAGTCATAAGCATGTAAAAGCTGGTGTGCAATTCTCCATCTTTTTTAGCTTTTAAAAGTACTCTCCTGATGTGATTTACTCATACGTACCTTATGATAAGGTAAGGTAGGACTTATCACGTCCACTGAACTAGCAAAAGATTTTTATGTGAACAGGCTGAGGTTATATAGTGAGTTTGTGACATGGTTGTAACTAGATCCAAGGTTTTCTGACACCCAGTCCTTTGCTCATATTTGTGGTAGATTGATGGCAAAAATGACCCTTGTCTGATCCATACCCTTTCCAGTGTAACTTTGCAGCACCTCTTATCAAAAAGTGGAGAGTATTTTCTAACCTCTTAAAAATAGACTGGTCTTGTGACTTGCCATGGCTTATAATGTGTGGCAGAAGTAATGATGAACCAGATCTAAACCTAGGCCTGAAGAGAGCTTTTGTGCTTCCCCTCTCTCCTTCTTGCCCTGATCCCCAGCAGCCATGAGAGCAAATCCAGGCCAGCCCATTGGAGAATGCGAGGCCACGTGGAGCAGAACAAGGACCTTAAGCATATGAGGAAGTCTTGCTGAGATCTGCTGACCCTAGCCCAGAGCAGCAGGACTTCTGCCCACTGACCCAAAACATGAGAAAAAAAAAAAAATGATTGTCTTTTTAAGCCACTAAATTTTGGTGGTTATGTAGCCACCTCTTTTATCTTGCATTCTCCGGTTATAGAAACTGGATAGCTAAAGGACTCACTTTCCCTGTTTGAGTCAGATAGGACCATTAAGATTTATATGGAAGTCAGTGGGTGGAACTTGGGGGAAAAGCTTTTTTAAGGAGCAGATTCCACTGGCATTCATCCTATGCTCTTTCTCCCCTTTTACTTTCTTCTTACTTGGACTGTCCATATGATACTGAGAGATTTAGCATCCTACTAATGACTGAGGCAACAAATGTACATAGAGATCTACACATTACAAATGGTGCAGCAGAAAAAAATGCATAGATTGACATAAAATTCAAGATCCCTGGTGATGGCATTATCAGCTCCTCATAACTATACTGGATGACCTAGCCCTGAACATTTTGCTGAGTGAGACTAATCTACCTTGTACTTACTAAAGGCAATTAGGTTTCTTCGCAGAGCACATTCCTAACAGATACAGACATGAAGGCTTTTCTGAAATCCAGCTTGGGTACAGACTCAGAATAACATTTTTTGTCATATCTTGGTCTTTTTAGGTCCAAACGAGAAGGACACCTATTCCACTGTGTCCAAAAATGTTTGGATCTCATTTGATCCCAAACAGCATTTACGTATATCTCTTCATTTAATTTCCTGCTACCATACAGTTGAATTAAAACATTTTTTAAAAAAAATAAAGAGATCAGAATGAGAAAAGATCATAGTGAGAAATGCTGTTTTAGGTAACAGATGCAAATGTAGTCTGAATACATTTCCTATTTCAAATTAATAGACTAATTCTCTTCCAATTGAAGTGCTAAATCTTTAAAGGTTCTCCACTCCTGCTACCCCAAATCCCACATCAAGGATAACTTATCTTTCATCTGCCAAACATAATATAAGGTTATATTTTGCTAATGAATAACAAATTGACTGGAATTATACTTGTTTATTCCTCTGAGATAGCAAAACAAAAATAAAGGCAAGCTCTGCCCTATTTAAGTAACAATGAAATTAGTTTGATATAATTATTCATAGATTGAAAAAATCACCTGCTAGGCAATTTGTCAAAGTAAAGTGTGACATTGAGTTACAGAAAAGATTCTACTAATACGAATTACAGATGACAAGAGCTTAAGAGAAATACAGAGCAATTCGTTTTATTTGCAGAAAAGTGTCTTCATCTATTGCACTTTAATGGCTTGTTGTGAATGTGGCTGATAAGGTTATCAGAAGTGCAAGACTGTTGATTTTCTCTTAGGTCTAGGTTGCCATTTGGCTCTGAATTATATTTTAGGACTCTGAAGGGAAAAAAAATATAGCCATCATTATAAGCCTTTTCTACATAATAAGCCCACGCTGAAAGTTTATCATCAGATGTGTGTATGTTGGAGGGGATGTAATTGAATAGATTTTTCAGATGTCTCTGTTTCTTTCTCAAGGTGATGAACAAATAATATATCTGTATCATGGATATATACATGTTTGCAGAGAAGCATTCCTTTCTAAAATCTGTGAAATGTCAACAAATACAAAGAAAAAGCATAAAATTATTTTTAATAATTCTACTAAGCACTTCAGTAATAAGACAGTCTAGAATAAAACAAAGAATGAGCCTAAAACCATTTTCGAAGTCCTGGTAATGTAAAAGGGAGGAGCCCTCCATAACTTGAGTATTGTAGTAAAACAATTAGTCTCAAACCATTGGTGATGAATCTCAAAACGGGTCATCCCATTGTCTCCAAAAAGTTGTTATTTTTCAGTCTAACTGCTTTCTGTTCTAACTGAGGACAGAGGATCACATTTAGACTCCTGCCTTCATTTGTTACACGTTATCCACAGGTTGAAGGTAGTGGAGCACTGGCAGATGGGAAATTCATGGCTGGTTCTGGAAACAATTCTCAGGTTAAGTTTCTCAAGGGAAAAAGAAGGAATGGATGAGTCTAGGAGGCTTTTAAGAGGAATGATATGTTCCCAAACTGCTGGAGGTGATGCCAGCACCTTGCAGCTAGAACTTGATAGATTAAAGAAAGACAATTACAACACTCCACAGGGATGATAATGAAGGCAAGAACCAGGTTACTAATATTCCTATGAATGTGGGCTCACCTGCTGTCTGAATAAGAGGATTAAACACAGCAGATGTTGCATTTAAGAAAATTATGCTAATGACATTCAGGGAAATAACACAATCCTATTTATTATAAGAATGTTTCTTCATCTATAAACCAAATAACATATATTTGAAGTAGAAGAGAATTTTTTTAAAAGTACAATGACTGTAACTGTAGTTTCCTCTCTTTTAAATTATTAATTTCTTGCATTTCTTCTGGGGATAAAATTAAAAAGGAACTAGAGACTAGAATTGAAAAACAAAAATAAAGGAAAGTGAAATGGTTTATATGATTGAGTAGACTGTTTTGAAAAATTATCTTTGAGCAAGATAAAAGGAGCTGAGATAAAAGTATACGTGGTCCTTGAAACTGCCTTCTGAGAGTATTGAGGTCGGGAGGTAGGATCAAATATAGGGGGGCTGCTATAGTTGGATCAGAGTGTTCTGATAGCAGAGAGGCTACAGCTAAATATTCGGGCTTCCTAGTCTCAGATGGTGGTTCTAAACACTTACTAGTGAGACTTTGAACTATTTCCTTAGCTTCTTGATGCCTTCATTTCTTCATCTGTCAAAAGGAGGACTCTAAACTTTGCTATTTAGAAAAGTTAAGGAAATAATTAATTGAAATATTGGATGTAAACCACTTAGCACGATTTCTAGTAAAAGCTCCTGAAATTTTATTATAGTGATGTGTTTGCTGTGACACAGTAACCACAAATAGCTAAGCCTTTATTTGACTAGTTAGCTATTATTCTTTCTACCTGGCAAATGGGTACTTTGATTAGCTTGAATTCTTCTCACACTTTAATAAAATGCAAAATGCCAACTGCTTTGTTGTTGGAAGGCACTAGTGACAAAGAAAAAAATATTTTTAAGCCCAAATGATATCCATCCATTAATTGGTCCTAGGTCTGTCCTTTAGAACAATGCATTACATTTTGTTTTCACCTCCACTTTCTATTATTTCCTGTGTTTAAATATTTCCTCTTTTAGCCAAAATAAGCAAATTTCTTTAACCATCCTTCTAGATTTGTACTTCCAGTACAGTAGTCACCAGTCCTTTATGGCTGTTGAGTGCTGAAAATATGCCTGGTTTGATTAAAGACATGCTCTGGTAAACAAAAAACAAAAAACAAAACTAGACTTCAGACATAGTATGAAAAAAAAGAATGCAAATTCTCAATAATTTTTTAATATTGATTACATGCTGAAATGATAATATTTTTGATATATATTCTGTTAAATAAAATATATTATTAAAATTCATTCACTTGTTTCATTTTACTTTTAATGTGGCTACTAGAAAATTTGCAATTACATTTGTGGATTGCATCTGTGATTTGCATATATTTCTCTTGTACAGCATTGCACTAGCTAGAACAATTGTATAATTGAAGTGATTGAAGGATGAGTTAACCAGAAGAAGAAATAATATAATAATAAATAGGCTGCACTTTTGGAGCAAATGCTCCAAATAGACATCTGTTACAATTTCCCATTTGGTACATTCTCTAAATCATATATTCTTAAACATATATGTTCATCGACTAATACAAAACACACAAAAACTTTGGGTCATGTGGTCCTAAGTGAAGCCTCTTTTTCCAACTACTCTCTCTTTTACCTACTTCCTCCATGGGAAAGTGAGATTCTGTCTTCTGCTGTTATAGTTGCTAAAAAGCTAGAAAGTTAGAAAGTTTCTCCTTATGCTTAAAAAGTCTTTTTGAAGATTAAATATCAGCTGAAATTTCTTCACCTAAAAGCCTAAATTTTCTATGCCTAAATTGTACACAGATTAAAATAACAGAAAAAATGACTACTTTTTCATTAATCTCAGAAGATAAAGAAGTCTGGGTTCTTCCCACCCAGACTTGGTGCACAGTAGTGCATGCAGTCTCTGAAGGGCATTGCAGTCAAGGACTCAGCAACTGCCATTCCCCTCCATGGCCATACTGATACCAAGCAAATGAAGGTTTCTTCTCCCTGACACACTCTAAAGTCCGATTTCTGAGACACTGGAGTTTCAAAGAGAGAAAGAGTTTATTTGTACAAACAAAGGAGGTCAGTCGCCTTAGATGTCCTCAAAAATATTATCATTTCAGCATTTCACACATTTACCCAGATCCATCTGATTTCGCACAGGGGCACCATTCCTTGGGGGGAAAACAGAATAGCAGGAAGCTGATATTTTCCTCTGGGTTAACCTCTTACTTATATCATTGTGGTAGGTGATTAAAGGCTTTACTGTTATTTCCGTTTTGGCTTGATTGTTGTTTTAATCAGCTATATTTAACACCTGACAGCTCAGCTCGGCTTTTGACATAGCGATTCCAAGAACCTGTGGGTGGGAAGGTGAGTATTCTGAAGTGCTTGGTCCATAGGAGTTTGAATATCTATATCTTTTAAAATCTATTTAGATTTGAACTGTTAAGTAAAATAAATGGCTGCCTGCACTGAGCTTTGCTGGAAGAAGACCCCTTTCTGAGAAGGACTTTTCCAGAAGACAAAAAGAATTAACCTGTAAGATTTTCCTGAGAATGGAACACATCCTAAAGGGTCTCTGATAAGCAACACCTGGTAAATCAAACTAGTTTCTGTCAGAGATAGTTTATCAGAACAGACAAGCATACCATGCTAATCAGTGTACATCTGCTCCCACTTTGTAAGAGCCCCATTATGTAAAATAGAAACTTAACATCAGCCAATTAGAACATTTCCACATTTGCTTCCACATTTGTCCTATATTAGTTTTCCCTCTTCACCCCCTCAGGAGAGTTCCCTTTTACTTTCTGAATGGGATGCTTTCTGGTTCGTGAATCTTTCAATAAGGCGGTGGGATCCTAAATTACATGAAGAATTTTTCTTTTATCAGTATATAGCCTCCAAAAATTAGAATAAAAGTTAGAACTGACTTATTATTTAATGTTTACTAAGCAACAGTTGTGAGTGAAGTGCTTTCCATGGTTTATCTAGTTAAAAATCTTCATAATCTATTTCATTAACATTGTTGACATCGCATTTGTTTTTTTTTTTTTTTACATATGAGGAAACTGAAAACTAATTTGATACAGTCAGACAGCTAGTATATTAAGTACTGGGTCTCAAATCTAGATCTGTCTGATTCCAAAATATATGCCCTAAACAATTATACTCTATGGCCCAATGAATGTAAATTATATTCTATTTCACATGGCATAAATTCTAAGAAGTGCCTTTTTCTTCCACGATAACATCTCTCATATCTAGAACCATCTTATAATCAATGCTGTGTCATAGTTTAATTGGCTGCTTTTTTTCTTGTCCCTGTGGTATATAAAATAATGCTGTGTTTTATAATCAATATCAACTTAAAGTCAATAAATTCTTTGGGACAGACTATCATCCATTAAGGAAGAGGCAAAGCCCTTGTCTGTGCAGAAGCCATTACCATCTAATGTGAAACTTTAGGGCAAGACTTCCAGGCAAAGGGCTTGTTGTTAACTCAGAGGGCTGTTAATCAATGTCTGCCATCAGATAGTTCTGGTCCCTTAGGGAGGTCCTCATTCCCCTGCTTTGAAGATTTATCTCCTTCTGTTATCCAGTCCCTTTAAATTCAGGGATCATCCTATCCCTTCCTCCCTCCTTCCCCACCAAAATACAGACAGTAACAACGGGGAGATACCCAGGAGGACGGGTAAAACAGAAGAATGAAAGGTTAGAAGCCCAGATTTAAATGTCTCTAAACAATTTACTTGAAAAGATATTTTTGGTAAAATGAAATTTGGATCAGAGTATTATTTGCTTTTTGTTTGGGTCACTCAGCATCCATGTTTTCTTCCTTTAGTAAGACTACTCAGTATTAGTTTTGGGCTCACTATTTGTCTCCCACTGTAACTTCAGCATTTGTGCTCTAAGTAACAGCTGTTGCAACCTCTATTTACAGGGCTGGCATGCCACCCAGCCCTAAAAGATCAGTGCAGTCCAACTTCTGGCCACAGTAATTGGCCAAAGCCATTCACATTCTTGCATTGAGAATTAACTAGGGGCTTTGCTTAAGAAATCGGAAAATATTTGAACAAATGAAGATGTAAAATTTAGAGGTGCTGAAGTTGTCTTGCTATTTGCCTGAGAAGGGAGATATTTCAGAAGCCACAAAGACGAGAGCTGGAGAGGGAGGACCCAAGTTCTGGGGAAGTTAGTTGATCTTTTATCACATCTGAATCACATCTGAAGTTAGTCCTTTCTCTGGATTTTTCAGTTGTATGAATAAATTCTGTTTTACCATAAGCCATTTTAGTTGTTTTTTTCTGTCACTAGCAATGGAAGGTGTCCTAAATGATACAACCGCTCTGGATTTTATTTATCAAAATGATTTCCGGTATACAAAAAGAGACTATGCCAAGAAATACACGATTGGTTTTCAAAAGAAAATGAAACAGCTCCAAACCACGAATATTATTGAGAGCAAATGATGTTATGCATATAAGATAGGGAAATTGTCTTAGGTCAGAAATCTTTAGTAATTTTTTTCTCAAAACCAATTTTCACATTTTCAGATTTAGAAGAAAACTGTCACTTGTTAGTTCAGACCAAGAAGAAAAATTAATTGACTATGACTGTGTACCTATAGTCAAAGGGAAAGAAGTGACCGGGTAATTACCAGGGAATTCTGAATATAAAATTGGATTCATGGCTTTCTATTATTTTGTTTGTAAAGGTAAACTTTTAAATAAGAGACATAGAAATAGCACACCTCATTTTTATAAATGTGATTTGTTTAATATCAAAGTAAAAATAATAATACAGTTAAGTAATAATTATACACATTTCCTGGAAAGCTGATGGAAATGGGTATGTGTATATGGTGGTAGAGAAGGTAGTGGAGAAAGAGAGGGAGGGAGAGAGAGAGAGAGAGAGAGACAGAAAGAGAGAGAGAGGGAGAGAGAGAGAAAGAGAGAGAGAGAGAGAATTAATTGCAACCAGGAGAGGAGATTTTAAGTGAATCAGAATCAGAACTTTGGAGGGTCATTATAATAAGTCAACATTGAAGATGCTTTCTTCCTCCATTATCAGTTTCTCTGTCATTCTCTTCAGATCCCTTAAAACCATGGCAGGTCACATCCATATCTCCTTTCAATATTTGTTGGACCCTTCTATCAAGTTTTAATGAGGTTTAAGATGCCCATCATAATGTCAAAGTTTCTATCTTTTACATAATTGCCTATTGCTTAATTTACTTTGTTCCATTAATCATTCCTTTGGACATTATGAGCTTTTGTACATCTTGAATTTTAACATCCTGCATGATGGTTCTCTGTGGTAGATACAGCTTCTCATATGCACAACTTACTTCAGCATTAGATATCAAAACTGTTGGTCAGCACAAAGTAAATGGCAGAAAATAAGGCCACCATAGCATAAAAACACACATTGCAGAACATGCTCCCATCAGAATTGTGTGGTGAACTGCTCATTGGCTGAGTTTGTCGGTGCCTTATAGCTCCCTGACAGGAAATTTACAGCACAATCTGCCGTACTAGTCCCAGCTCTTGTTGGATGAAAGGGATGCTAGTTCTCAAAACTTGCAGAAGGTATGTAATAGATACACACACATATACAAATATTTTAGGAAACTATTTATAGATAATATCACCATAATGAATCAGAGTTGTACAAGGCAGTATTAAATGAAATATGTATATATTTGAAAAACAACAACCTAAGTCTTCAAAAATGTAGCTTAGTTAGACAAGATACTTTGATCCTAGTTCTTTATTTTGGATCCTTAGTTTAGTCACATTCCTGCATAAAGACTGATTTGTGTGATTTGTGTATCTATATTTACTCAGGCAAGGAGTAAATCTAAGGGGATTGTGGACATCAAGAGCAGATTTTATTTCAGCTCACTGAGGTTTTCCCCTTATTCATTTGGAGTACAAGCCCATCTCAACAAATTTTCTCTGATACAGGTATTTTGTGGGTATTGAGTTTCATAACTGCTCAGTAAAGCATATATATTAAATACAAAATTCTACCATGGCCTACTATAGAAGTTACACAGCAAAAATAATGTCTAAAATTTGAAGAATTGCTTTTATGAATTTCTTACAACTTCTCTGGACATGTCTGCATCCTTTAAAATGATGATCTTGTGTAATCTTAATAATAACTCTGTAAGCCTGAATATCATTGTTCAAATTATAAAGATGATACATTTGGGGCTCCAAGAAGATACGTTTATAGCAACTAATTATCTTCAAGGAAGTCTGTCTGTCTTCAAAACCTACCATTCTTCCAACTCTAACATTGTGCTGATTACCATCCGTTTCTTAGCTTTCCTGTTCTACAAAGATGCCAGGAGAGAAAGTTGTTTAACCTTGACAAAAAGGAAGGAACTTGAAGGAAAAAAAAGTGTTTTCTTTTACAATAAGATTCTAATATCCAATTCCCTTCAGCCCCAAGGACCGATGATCTGTACTAAGTTATTACACACCCTAGCAATTCTAATATGTCCACTTCTGCCTCAGTAGAAACACGAGTTGATCAATTCCATTTGTAATTACATCTGGGAAAAGGGATTATAGAGACAGATATACTCAGCTCTTTTATTCCCATGAGTCTAACATGAAATTAATCATTGGACCAATCTTCCCCTTCCTCCAGTATTATTGATCAATGTGGATCCTTTGCTAAGTCTGGCACATACCAGTCCAAACACGGGAGTGGTTAGGAGAACAAATTGAAAGTGTTCACTTCACAAAACAATTTGATCTCTTAATGCCAAGACTACCAGTAATGATTACAAGTTCTTGGCTATAGTTACCTAGCAATTAGGTATGAAAAGACCTGTCCTATACCATTCAGTCATTTTTGCATTTTAACTAAAATTGTGCTCACTGTGCAGTAATTCAGAGGCAAAGTTAATTTTTAGATATATGCTGGCCCTGTCACCCCGCTTTCTACAACCCAACAAGGTGATTGTTTTCACATATTAAAAGGAGTCTACCCAGGCTGCTGCTTCAACAAATTTGACTGGGAATAACACCTAAGACATTAATGCAATCAGTTGCTTATGTCACATTAAATATGATAGGGTACTAAATGTAGCTGAAATTTTTCACATTTTGATGAAATAGATACTATACATGCTCTTAGTTATTTTGTATAAATAGACCATAGCAAAATGAAATGATTTTTGCTGCTTTTCATAAAATGTCCATAAAGTTTCATTTCCTTACTATCACCATTCTCAAGAGCCTGTGTTTGCGAAGTGTCTCAGAATACCATTTTTGTGGAATGTTATTTTTAAAAATACATGGAAAGCCTTATTGATAAATATATATTTGGGAAATTATTGGTCCAAGACTATTAAAGGTTTTCTTTGAGTCTTTTATAGGCAAATACTTAGAATTCTTCAATAGAAAGTCAGAAATAAATTTCAACAAATTTTATTTTACTGAAAAGTTTGTTTTCTCAGAGGATTTGGGAAGCACTTTTCTGGAATATAGCTGAGTCTCTCCACTACATTGTCTTACAGTCTTTAACATGAAAATATCTTGATGATGATCAAATGTAAAATATTCTAAATAGAAATTGGTCTCAGCCAAACATGCCAAACACGTGCATTAGAAATAGGCTAATTAACTAATTTTATCTTCATTTAATATTAATGTTAGCAGATAATCTAACTTACCACTAGCAAATACAGCTAACTATTTAATGCCTATAATGTTCCTGATAACATGCATTGTGATTTTTTTCAATGTTATGTTCTTTATCGAATTACAAAAGTAATACATGTTCATTGGGAAAATTTTTGAAAATTATGGATAAAGAAGAAAAGTAAAAAGAAAAAATCTTTTGTAATGTAATCATTTATTCTTATGTAGTCTTCAAATAATTTTTTATTCAAAGGTGTCAGGCAAATCAAGAATCCTATAAACAGATGACATTTATCTTCAAGGTTAAAATCTTTGATTTTTGTCCTCAGAGACACTCAGCCAAAAAGGATGTGCAGTACATAGACCAATCAACAAGGCAGTGCCAGCAAGGTCAGACAATCTGCATTTTTGTCTAAAATTTCAAAGTTTAGATAATATGATTCAAATTTGTAATATTCAAAGATTACTGTGAGTGATTTAAATGGGGTAATGTTTTTGAAAGAACTCTGAACATTTTGCATAAAATTCTTCACAGATCACACTCCCATAGACAGAGAATCAAAACTGTAGATGAAGGTAGAGTCTTTTTTTCCTTCTCTACCTTTGTTAATTTTCATTTTAAAGTGATGTTTAAGACAACTGAAGTATTCTTTAGCCAAAGTCTCAATTAGTTTTTCTCCAATAGAGTTTCATTTTCAACGCTTCTCTGAACAATGTTGACAATTGCTCCAATAACCCAATCCTAAATAAGAGAACAATTTTATACTTAGATGATTATCTTTTAGAGTTGTTTCTTCCTCCTTAACTACGCATAGTGAAGAAGGGTTAACATGTTCTTTTCTTGTTTTTAATTATATATTTTTTAATGGTCTCAAAGTTCCTTGATGGATAATTTTGTCAAGTTGTTCCCATTTTAAAAGCTTTGAGTTTTAAAAACAAATGGTGCACAAACTATCTCTTTCCTTTTGAAGTCCTCTTTATATATTGGGGTCATAAACCTATTTTTACTATATTAAACATAAATGGCCAATTGGAACAAACTGTTCTCAGGTCATTCTTTCACACCAATTAAGACTTAACTACTGTCAAGTATTCTATGGACTATTCATTCTGACTAGTATCATTTTTGTGCAGACTTTGAGATCTTCCAAGGTTCACAAGTTTTGAGGCCTCCTTCATGAAATCATTACCAACACTGGGTCTCCTTTAACAAAGAAAGAAAAAAAATGGTTCAAAATAAGATGTAACTCTCCACATTTATGTGTCTCCCTGCTGTCATGTCAATAAAAGCAGCATCCCCAGATTTCAGCAATATCAGACCATCTTCTCAGTTGAATGAGGTAGGGGAAAGTTGGATCCTAAAGCTGCAAGTAGTACAACTTCTGGAACTTTCAGATTCATTGATGGCTTTCCATCCCTTGAACCAAAGCATATAAAAGAGTGTCTTTAGCATGTTGTCACCATTTGAGAAAAGTTACACACTTTATAGTTTAGAATGGATGAGAATTTCTTTTATAATTTCATGTCTTTTCTGGTTTTAAAGATATTTGGTTGCGTCTGTTGCATTAACATCAACTATGAGTTGTTTCAAACCCAGTTAACAAATCCAAAGGGAATACTCACGGATCTGCTAATTTGTTAAGATGCCTACATCAAATTCACAGCATAAAGAGCAGCAGCCTGGACAGTATAATCAACTTCAGCTGTTTCTGTATTCATGCATCTTTCGTAAAATACAATACTGTTGGTTTCCCATTTTCATTGCAATATATCAGTGGTGAATCACTTCTTGGTCTTTGGCTAAGATCAAGTGTAGTATCTATTAATGGTGAGTAAAAACTCATTTACAGTCTTTACTTTTTCCAGGATCCAAGCATATGTGAAGTATCCATTTCCCTGCTCAGCAGCCTCTGTTTCAAAATTTTAGTGATATATTGTTATTTTCTCCAGATTTCTAAGTCAAGTTATGGCAGGCTTTTCATAGTTTACCTGTTTAGTCACTTTAAAATGGAACTGAGTCTTTTGCTTTCACACACTTCCATTGAGTTTAATGCTGGTTTTTATGAAATCTGTAGCTGGTGCTAAATTTTTTGAAGAAAGCAAAAAAGTTTTTCAACATATTTTTAAAACATATAAATGCCCCCCTTGTGACTTATAATATAGATAATTAAACTCAATGTATTTTACTTGACAAGATGCTTTGACGTCCCTTCACTAACCTTACACATATAAAACTTCACCTCAGAAACAGCTGCTGGCATTCAGCAATGCTCCCCCTACCTCTTTCCTACTTCAAGTGATAAAATATTTGGATAGTTTACTAAATTACATATTGATTTAGGTTATGAGACATTGATCTAGTTTATCTATATTTCCAAAGGTACCATTTTACTTTCTGAAATCTTGTGTTGCCCTTGATTAAATTGATCACCTTCTCTGATGCTTATCATCCAATTTTGTATCTATTACAATTCCTAGAAGATAGTGGTTTGTCAGATTTGTATAAGGATGTGCTGTTGTTTTCAATATATTCTTATAAGGTATTCTGTTGTCCCTTTACTTGTCAATACTGTTTTAGATTCTTAAAATCACATAACAAGGCAAATGCAGTAGTAATTAGTCCAGATTGGCTAGCTTCCACTGTAAACGCACAGTAATATGATTCTCTGTGTCTTTGGAATCACTTGACCTCTAGGGATAGCTGAAATCATAATAGGAAATGTGATGTCCACAATCTCTGACTTCTATCACTTCATTTCCTCTACTTTTATAGGAAAGGGGAAGGTAGAGTACTCTTAAAGAGTTAGACTTTGCCATCTGTGAGGCACTTGGCATACATTTTCTCATAAAATTCTCATACTAATCCTAAGAGAAATCATCATTCTCCACGCTATCTAGATGAGTTAATTAAGAGTTGGAGACATTAAATATCAGCCCCAAGTTGAGACAGTCAGGACTTAAATGTCTGCCCATGAGCCCACAGCCTGCATCTTTCTCACTAATCAGATTACTTTCCTTTCATAGTTTTACATGCTAACTTACCTTGCATTTTTTCATTATTTATATGTAAATTATTTCTCCTTTTAGATCAATGATTATCAAAGCATGGTCCATGGAATGCTAGTAGCAGAATTGTCTAGGATAATTGTTTGAATGCTAATTTCTGGTTACTTACCCAGGCCTACTGAATCAGTAACTCTTAGCAAGAGGGCATAATCTACCTGATTATGGTAGATTATGCCCTCTTGTTAAGAGCCCCAGATAATTCGTATGTACAGTATAATTTCAAATCACTCTTCTAAGGAGTCATGTCCCATATAACTATTCAAATTTCTATATTTTTCAATTTAGTGTTAGGCAGATAGTTGGTGCTCAATAAATGCTTATTATGTCAGATTCTGAATATATCATTAGAATCCTTGAGAAAGAAGTTTGATTTTCTTTCATGTTATTTAAGTCAAGTAATTGTCCATGATAGTCTCTAGCAGAACTTTTCCACAACTCCTTTAATGACTGTAGCTCCTGGGTACCAGGGGTAATACAGAGAACTAGTACTGGTTCACAGTAATTTAGGACAGTATATTGATCAATGGATGTTTTCTGACACCCTCCCTAAAAAATTGGCAATGTTTTATGACAAACCTAGTTCATTGAGCAGTTTTGCAAAAGCTGTTATGATCCTTAAATAATGGTCACATTCCCAATTTTTTTCTTCTTTTCCACTTCACCACAACAAATAACATTCTATGAGACATTATTAGGGGATTTTATTATAAGAAATGGAAATGATCAGCCTAAAAATGAAATCTTTGATATCAAAAATATTTTTCTTTATGAGTCTTCTCTTAAGATTGTTTACATTACAAAATCTTTTATACCACCTATGGGTACTGAAAAGTTTCCATTAGTTTCTGTGTTCTCTAATCATCTTGGCACTGTGGAAATCATTTGAATCTCACCCCATATACTATATTAAGTAATTGGATGAGCACCTAAATTATAGACTTCCTACATATCAGCTTGAGAAAATCTACACCCAAACACTTCCTAAGAATTAAGGGAATAATAACTTTTCACAAGGAGGCTTGCTTTAGTAAGTGAGAATCATAGTGCCTAAACCCGAAAATCAAAGATATTGAGGTAAATCTTATTCGAGACTCTTTTAATTCTTATGCCAACAACCCAGTAGGTTCTGTCATTTTAAACTGAACATTTTAATCCATATTAAGGTCCTCTAAATATCCATGTGTGAATAGGTAGTTATCTTCCATCATTCATAGAAAAAAAATGATATAATTTGTTTTTTTCTTGCATGCTCCTTTCTATTGTATTTGGTTCTTAAGAGAGAGGCATTATGGAAACAACCCAAGTGTCCATCAACTGATGAATGGATAAACAAAATATAGTATGTATATACGATGAAATACTATGCTACGGTAAGAAGAAATGAAATTGGGGCAAATATGATAACATGAATGAACCTTGAGGACATAATGCTGAGTGAAATAAGCCAGACACAAAAGAACAAATAATGTATGGTCTCTCTAATATGAACTAAATACGAAAAACAAACACATGGAGTTTAAACCTAGAGTATAGGTTACCAGGAGATAGGATGAGGGCTGAGAAGGAGTAATAATACTTAATGTATGTAGAATTTTTAATTAGCTTGACTATGAAAGTGTGGATATGGATAGAGTTGATGGTAACACATTATAGGGAATAAACTAATGCAGCTGGTTTATAAATGTGATTGTGATCGAAAAGGGTATTCTAGGGATTTAAATGTTAATTGAAAGAAAGCTAGAGAATAATTAGGGACTGAATAATATAGTGAACATGGTGGCAGATGAAGAGTGTGGTAAATAGTACAAATACAAGAATGTTCTATGAACTTGAACAAATGTACATCACTATTACAAGGTGGTAAGAATATGGTGATGTGAGGGAAAATACAATTTATGTAACTTATGGACTATAGTTGACAGCAATGTTATGATATCATGCATCAATGTCAAAGAAGGTACTATATCAATGCTAATGATCAATAATAGAAAAAAAACACTACTAAATTTTGGGAAGTGGGTAGCTCAGTGGTTGAGTGCTTGCTTTGCATGTACAAGGTCCCGGGCTCAATCACAGGTACCTCCTTAAAAAAAAATCAGGAGGTATGAGATTTTTTTCTTTTGGCCTAAGTTCAAAAATTTATTGAGCAACGATGGCACAACCCTGTTATGAAAGTGAGGGTCACTGAGTGTACACTTTGGATGGATGGTTCAAGGCATGGGACTATATAACAAAGTAAACCGTGTGTTGGATGATGGACTATGGTTTACAGTACAAATGAGAATGTTCTCTCATGAACTATAACAAATGTAAAATATTAATACATGGTGTTAAAAATAGGGGTGTATGGAAAAAAACATATCAAATATAAGGTATGGACCATAGTTAGTAGTTATATTTTGATGATGTTCTTTCATAATCTGTAACAAATATCCTACAACAATACAAGGTATTGGTGGAGGGATGATGGGAATTCTGCAAGTTATACATGACTGTTCTGCAAGCTCACATCTTCTCTAATAGAAAAATTTTAAACCAAACAGAATAAAAGAGAAAAAGTAGAGCAGAATAAACATGAGTTTTCTACAAAAAAAGAGAGACATTAGAATATATAATGTGCCATTACCATGTCTTATACATAGATTCATTTTAGTGCTTACTAACTAGTCTCCTAATAGTTGGCTTATGAGTTCTTCTTTATATATCTGAAACATATATTAAATGCTTAGAAACTTTGTTGAATGAATGAATAATTGGTGAATAGAATTTGATATGAAATATTAAATGAGGGAATCAACCTAAAAAATCTTTAGGCTTTCTTCTACTTATAAATTTTCAAATATGTTGGAGGTTTTCTGTTTACGGTTCAATTACCATCAAACCCTCAAAACACAGCTGAGCATCAAGAGAATTCTCGTGCCAGAAATTTGGGCATCATGGGCAGATGTGTGCTCACAAATCACCAGATGTGGCAAATCAACAAAACAGGTATTTTCTTTACCATTCAGAGAAATAGTTAACTAAATGGAATAGAAGCTACTTACTGCTCCAGCCCAGTAAGTACTGTCCCCGCCACAATCATCAGTATACAACTGTCTGGCTAAGCAGACTCATCTACCTCTTCCATTGTTGCATGCCTGTTGACACACTGACACACAGGATAGGGGTGTGTGGGTAAGTGGGTATGGTGGTGAGGCTCATGTGCTAAAGCCTACAAGGTATTTTCAATTTCTTAGTTCTGACAAATGTACCTGGTTATGAAAGATGTTAACATTAAGGGAAACTTAGTGAAGTTTCTATGGGAACCCTCTGCAAACATTTCTGAAAATCTAAAATTGTTCCAAAGTAAAAAAAAAGTATTAAAATTCTGCACATATGTAAAAATGTGTATTGTGCTTACACTAAGTAGAACAGTTTCTCTCCATGGATAATGCAAAAGTACAAGCTGCCCACAGATACCCAGGAGAACCATGGTCAAAAGGATGGCAGCCTTGATATGTTATATTGTTGGAAGGACCATTCCTCTTGGTGAAGAACCTGTATATTTCAGGCAGAACGTCAAACTGTGTTTTAAAGAGCATGTCCCTTATATGGACAGAAGCCTTGGGTAGTATTTATGCATGTGATCTCTGTCTTCCTAAACCACAGTTACCATACCTATCACCGTGAGATCAGCCTTGCTTGTGGTTAGGTGTTGGGATAGCAGGACTGTTAAGCAGCTTCTTTTGAAATCACTGCTTATTATTCCTTCTCTAAACTGAGAAGAACAGCCCTTACTTTCCACATTGCTTCCAAACTGCAATGTTCACCCTCTTGCTCTGTGGCAAGTAGAGTAGCTCCCCTGTGCACACTGGCTACTGATACTTGTTTTGAGTATTTATGTGTGTAGGTAGTTTTCAAGAGAATAACATATTCTTCTAAAATATTGAATGTACTCAATTTGTGTTCCTGCTGTTAGAAATATATCCCCTTGCTCCTCACTGACAGTTTTTGATTTAAGTATCATCAGGCATGGCTTACTGAGGTTTCTCCTCCTAAATCAGGCTCTACCCAAGGAAAATTGTGCTTGATGGTTCATCGCAATCATTCCCTTTTCAACATTTACATCACTATTAAACAAACATTCCAAAAGGGATTTTAACAAGTCACCCCTAAATCCTTGCCTTAGCAAAGTAGCTGTATCTATTTAGGCACATTTCCTTCTAATCATTTATCATGTATCTGCAGCTTTCACAGTTGTAACAGTAATGCAAAAATGTTTTCCTTTTTCAAAGTGAACAAAATTTTATAAATATTCTCATTTTCTGCAATCATTATTTTTACAATATTAATTGCTGCAAACTATTTCATTAATTTGATATAGCATCATTTATGTTCAGCATTAAATTTATTCACATATTGTTACATTTATGTGTATTGTAGCACTGAATGTCTTTGAAATACTGAATATGATTAGGGTTACCATTCTTTTATAATCATATATAGAAAAGAAATATGCATGTATGAGGATGTATGGATACATGTATGTATCTTATATATTTACATATTAAATGTCTTTACAAGATTTTTAAAAATAATCACATGCCAATGAACACTTTTTCACTTATTAAAACTAATGACAGAATAACTATACCCTATCATAATCTTCGTTCTTATATGTTAAATTAGTATTTTGAATACTTCATGTTAATTTTCTTTTCTTTAAGTATCATAATGAATTTATGACCTTTTCAAAAACTCAACTAATTTTAATACCCTATAGTAATTCTTTTCCTGTGACTATTAAAAGTGTTTAATTTGACCAAGGGTAGTTCTTTTAAAAGGGCTGCTCATTGTTTTCAGCACTGCCAGTCTCATTCTTGAAAGTATTCTTAATTTATAACTGGAGTTACAGAAAATTCAGAAAAACCCGAATTTTTCTGCCTCAAGAAATGGAATCCTCTTCCTTCCAGGGATCCTGCTCCCTTTCAGTGGGGAATGTTATTAGAGAGGGAAACCTGAGCACAAGCTGCGTTCATGGATATTGGTGGTGAGCACAAGTTGTGCTGCTATTATTGGGCAGCTTCACTGAGAGTACTGGAAAAGATATTGCTTTGTGAGGTCAAAGACTCATATTAACCTTTGTATTTAATATATCGTGTTTTCAATTCTATTTTGCTTTTTAATTTGAAGTCTATCTAATAGACTATTCCGTTTTTGACCATATTAACTAATAAGAGTTAAATTAGGCAGCTATGTGCAAAGTTATTGCAGCTGTCCTAGGAGGTATGTCTGTTAGGGTTCTAGCAAAAAAATAATTTATTAGAAGAGTCAAAGGCTAGCTCACAGAATTGATAGGAAGAATGGGTAGATCATTGTATTAGTCAGCCAAAGGGGTGCTAATATGAAATACCAGAAATGGGTTGGTCTTTATAAAGGGTATTTATTTGGGGTAGAAGTCCACAGGTACCAGGCCATAAAGCATAAATTTCTTCTCTCACCAAAGTCCATTGCCACGTGTTGGGGCAAGACAGCTGCTGATGTTTGCCAGGGTTCCGGCTTCTTGGGTTTCTCTCTTCCCGGGGCTGTGTTTCTCTCCAGGCTTAGCTCCTGTTTCCTCCACAAGGTCAGCTTGTGGACTATCAGGCAAACGGCTTGTTTCTCTTCCCCTGGGGCCTTCCCTCCAACATCAAAACTCCAACATCAAAACTGCAACTCAAAAACTGCTCCCTCTGTCCTTTGTCTTGCCTTTTATATTCGATTCCCCCACCCACCAAGGGGTGGGGCTCAACGCCCTACTGACGTGACCCAGTCAACGCCCTCATCATAACTTAAACATGCCCAGATTAACAGATCAGTTTACAAGCATGATCCAATTATATTTTTGGAATTCATAATTACATCAAATTGCCAAACGGCTACAGCCATGTACAGGAACTTCCAGAGCCATGGGAGTCATAAGGCAAGTTAGAAATAACTTGATGACCATCACAGCCCATCCCTTTCCTGTGGGAAAGAGCAGGGAACTTTGACCTACAGCCTTCCTACAAAGGCCTTCCGTGTGCAATAAAGTGCTGAGTAACAGATATCTGGTCATGGAAGACTGGGCTGCCATATATGTAGCCACTGCAAGGACAAAGAGCAGTTTAGAGGCTGTGAAAATGATGCAAGTGAGAAGTTGCCTGTATCTAAGATGAAGACAGTGTAAAAGAAGAAAAAGGCAATGAGTGAAAGAAATCAGAGCTATTTGATTGTACAGGAAATTCTTTCAAGAAATTATACGAGACAAAATGACATCTCCAAACCATGGTATATTGAACCAACTTTTTCTTAATTTTCTCCTCTAAAAAACATACCAGGTCATAAATTCAGCAAAGGCATCAGTCTTCTGCTGAAAGTAATCTTAAAGTAAAAGCAGAATAAAACGAACATGGTGAAGGTATGGTTTGTATTGTGTTTAATATATATATATACATATATATATATATATACAGTTTTATGTTTTATGGTGATTTTGTTTTTTAAAAAATAGCTTATATATTTAACTGATAGTGTTTTAAGCTTTCCTTGGCTTGAATCCAGGGTTTATTTTTCAAATAAGAACAAAACCAGCAATGCTATCACTGCTATCAATCCAAGGCAGGGGAGAAGGAATGAAATATTAGATGAAGGT
>JAQZBX010028676.1:0-11235 GCA_029593785.1 Cabassous unicinctus
TTTTCAGGATCTCACAGCTTTATTGATTCATGAATCAGGCAACATCTGAAGCAGAAAGTAGATGGCGCTCCCTTTCCTTTCTAAATCTACCCCCTTCCTTTGGTTTCCAGGATACCCCATTCTCCTTCTTTCCTCCTTTTTTTCTCAGTGTTCCTTCTCAGTTATCTTTATAGGTCTTCCTTGTCTAATTTGTCCTTAAATGTATCTGTCCTTTTCTCTTGTTGCACTCACTCTTTTTTAAAAAAATTTTACTAGAGAAGTTGTGGGTTTACAGAACCATCATGCATAAAATACAGGATTCCCTTACACCACACAACCACCAACACCTAGCATTGGTGTGGAACATTTGTTACAATTGATGATAGCACTTTCTTATAATTGTAGTATTTTTTAATTTTTAAAATTTTTTAACGAATCAATTTTATTGTTACATATTAATAAAGCATAAATCCATCCAAAGTGTAACAATAAATGGTATTCGGTGTATTCACATATTTGTGCATTCATCACTTCAGTCATTCTTAGGGCAATTTCATTATTCCAGTGATAATAATAAAAAAAAAAAACAAAAAAAAACCTCACTTCTCAATCTCTCTATGCTTCCCCTGTCATACATCTGCTATTCTTTTTCCTTCTCTCTCATATATTTGTATTTATATTTTGTAGAAACAATCTTATATATGCAATATCACCCATACATGTGTTTTACATGAGGTTTTACTATGTTATATGGTCCCATGTTACAGTTTTTAGCTTTTCTTCTAGTAATATACATTACCTTAGACTTTCCCTTTCAACCACTATCACACCCATATAATAGCTCTGCTAGTTACAGACATCATGATATGCTTTCACAATTTCCATTCATTTCCAAAGATTTAAAACCAACCGTTTTACCAGTTATACACAGGTTAACCCTCAGCTTTACATTCTCTATCCTCCTATTTTCTGGTGACCTATATTCTAATTATTAATTCCATGAGTTTATACAATATATTTAGTTCAACTAAATACAATATATTTAGTTCATAATAGTGCAATCATTATGTTTCTGTCCTTTTGTTTCTGGCTTGCTTCACTCAACATAATGTTTCTGGCTTGCTTCACTCAACATAATGTCCTCCAGGTTCATCATGTTGTCATATGCTTCACAACTCATTTCTTCTTACTGCTGCATAGTATTCCATTGTGTGAATACACTGCAATTTGTTTATCAAATTCATCAGTTGATGGACAGTTGGGTTGTTTCCAACTTTTAGCAATCGTGAATAATGCCACTATGAACACCAGTGTGCAGATGTCTGTTCATGTGTGCTCTTAGTTCTTCTGGGTATATACCTAGTAATGGTATTGCCAGGTCACATGACAAGTCTATATTCAACTTCCTTAGAAACTGCCAAACAGTCCTCCACAGTGGCTGTACCATTCTACATTCCCACCAACAGTAAATAAGCATTCCTGTCTCTCCACATGCTCTCCTACAGTTACAGTTTTCTGACTTTTTAATATTGGCCATTCTAATAGGTGTGAAATGATATTGCACTGTAGTTTAAATTTGTATTTCCCTAATCGCTAGCGATGGTGAACATTTTTTCATGTGTTTCTTCGCCATTTGTGTTTCTTCTTTGGACAACTTTCTTTTCAAATCTTTTGCCCATTTATTAATCAGGCAGTTTCTCTTTTTATTGTTGAGTTGTATGATCTCTTTGTATATCATGGATATTAAACTCTTATCAGATATGTGATTGCCAAGTAAACATTCATCTATTTTTTCTTTTGTTGTTCCTGCTTTGGGTGTAAGATTTAAGAAACTACCGCCTACCAAAAGATCTTGAAGATGTTTTCCTACATTTTCTTCTAGGAGTTTTATGGTTTTCGCTTTTATATTTAGGTTCTTGATCCATTTTGAGTTAATTTTTGTATAAAGTGTGAGATAGGGATCATCTTTCTTTCTTTTGGATATGGATATCCAGTTCTCCCAACACCATTTGTTGAATAGATTGTTTTGGCACAGCTGGGAGAGCTTAACTGCCATGTGAAAAATCACTTGACTGTAAATGTGAGGGTCTATTTCTGAGTTCTCAATTCGGTTCCATTGATCAATGTGATTGTCTTTCTGCCAGTACCATGCTGTTTTTACTACATGTACCTAAGTAATATGCTTTAAAGTCCGGAAGTGAGAGTCCCCCAACTATGTTCTCCTTTTTAAAGATCTTTTTGGCTTTTTAGGCCCCTTACCTTACAAATAAATTTGATAATAGGTTTTTTCATTTCTGCAAAAAAGGCTGTTGGGATTTTTATTGGGATTGTGTTGAATCTGTAAATCAGTTTGGGTAGAATTGACGTCTTAACTATATTTAGTCTTCCAGTCCTTGAACACAAAATGTCTATTTATTTATTTAAGTCTTCTTCAGTTTTGTTTAGCAATGTTTTCTAGTTTTCTGAATACAGATCCTTTATGTCCTTGGTTAAATTTACTCCTATATATTTGATTATTTTGGTTGTTATTATAAGTGGATTTTTTTCTGATTTCCTTCTCAGATTGCACATCAGTACTGTAAAGAAACGCTATTGATTTTGTGTGTTAATCTTGTATCCTATCACGTTGCTAAACTCATCTGTTAGTTCTAGCAGCTTTATTGTGGATTTTTCAGGATATTCTAGATATGGGATCATATAATCAGCAAATAATGAAAGTTTTACTTCTTCCTTTCCTATTTGGGTGCCTTTTGTTTCCTAATCTAGCCTAATTGCTCTAGCTAGAACCTCTAGCACAATATTGAATAACAGTGGTGACAGTGAGCATCTTTGTCTTGTTCCTGATCTCAGCAGGAAAGCTTTCAGTCTTTTGCCATCGAGTACAATGCTAGCTGTAGGTTTTTCATATATGCACTTCACCATATTGAGTACGCTTTCTTCTATTCCTATCTTTTGGAATGTTTTATTCAAGAATGGGTGCTGTATTTTGTCAAATGCCTTTTCTGCATAATCGAGAGGATCATGTGATTTTTCTTCTTCAATTTATTAATGTGGTTTATTACACTAATTGATTTTCTTGTATTGAACCACCCTTTCATACCTGGGATAAAACCCATTTGATTCTGGTATATAATATTTTTAATGTGCTTTTGTGTTCTTTTTGCAAGTATTTTGTTGAGGATTTTTGCATCTATATTCATTAGAGATATTGGTCTGTAATATTCTTTTTATGTAGGATCTTTATCTGGTTTTGTTATTAGGGTGATGTTGGCTTCATGGAATGAGTTTGATAGCATTCTTTCCTGTTCAATTTTTTTGGAAGAGCTTGAGCAAGACTGGTATTAGATTGCCTTTGAATGATTGGTAAAATTCAACTTTGATGCCATCTGGTCCCAGGCCTTTCATCTTTGGGAGATTTTGAAGACTGTTTCAATCTCTTCACTTGTGGTTGTTTTGCTGAGGTCTTCTATTTTTTCTAGTGTCAGTGTAGGTGGTTTGTGTGTTTCTAAGAATTTGTCCATCTCATCTACATTGTTGAGTTTTTTAGCATACAGTTTTTCATAGTATCCTCTTATGATCTCTCATATTTCTGCAGGGTCAGTGGTAATGTCCCCTCTCTTATTTCTGATTTTATTTATTTGCATCTTCTTTTTTTCTTTGTCAGTTTAATTAGGGGTTTGTCAATTTTGCTGATCTTCTCAAAGAACTAACTTTTGGTTTTGTCGATTTCTCTCAATTGTGTTTTTGTTCTCAATTTCATTTATTTCTGCTCTGATTTTTACTATTTCTTTCCTATGGCTTGGTTTGGGATTAGTTTGCTGTTCTTTTTCTAGTTACTCCAGGTGTGCAGTTAGATCTTCAATTTTAGCTCTTTCTTCTTTTTAAATGTTAGCTTTGGGGGCTATAAATTTCCCTCTCATCACCGCCTTTGCAGTATCACATGGTTTTGATATATTGTGTTCTCATTTTCATTTGTCTCAAGATATTTGCTGGATTCTCTTGCAATTTCTTCTTTGATCCACTAATTATTTAAGTGTGTGTTGTTTAATCTCCATATATTCATGAATTTTCCCTCTTTCTGTACATTATTGATTTCAAGCTTCATTCTGTTATGATCAGAGAAAATGTTTTGTATAATTTCAGTCTTTTTAAAATTTATTGAGACTTGTCTTGTGACTCAACATATGGTCTATCTTGGAGAAGAATCCATGAGCACTTGAAAAGAGAGTATATCCTACTGTTTTGTGGTGTAATGCTCTAGAGATATCTGTTAGGTCTAGTTCATTTATCATATTTATTCAAGTTCTCTGTTTCTTTATTTATCCTCTTTCCAGATGTTCTATCCAATACTGAGAGTGGTATATTTTTGGAAGTCTCCAACTGTTATTGTAGAGATATCAATTTCTCCCTTCAGTTTTGCCAGTGTGTGCCTCATGTATCTTGGCATACTCAGGTTAGGTGCATAAATATGTAGTATAGTTATTTCTTCTTGCTGAATTGCCCCCTTTTATTAATATATAATAACCTTCTTCATCCCTTATAACAGTTTTGCATTTGAAATCTATTTTGTCTGATATTAGTATCGCTTCTCCAGCTCTTTTTGGTTCTATTTGCATGGAATATCTTTTTCCAGCTTTTCACTTTTAACCTGGTTGTGTCCTTACATCTGAGGTGGGTCTCTTGTAGACAACATATAGACAGTTCATATTTTTTTTTATCTGTTCCATCAGTCTATACTTTTGATTGGGGAGTTCAAGCCATTAACATTCAATGCTATTACTGTAAAGGCATTAGATACTTCTTCCATTTTGTCCTTAGGCTTTCTCTTGTCATATTGTTCTATTGTCTGATTTCTTACCCTTTAGTTCACCCTTCCTAATAATCTTCATTTCTACATTCTTCTCCAATCTCTCACCCTTGTTTTTTCCTTTCATGCTGCAGCACATACGTCAGTATTTCTTGTAATTCTGAGCATTTGGTAACATATTCTATCAGTTTTTGTTTGTCTGTGAAGACTTTGAACTCACCCTCATTTTTGAAGGACAGCTTTGCCGGGTACAGAATTCTTGGCTGGCAGTTTTTCTCTTTCAGTACCTTAAATACATCATACCACTTTCTTCTCACCTCCATGGTTTATGATGAGAAGTCAGCACTTAATCTTATCAAGTTTCCCATGTATGTGATGCTTTGCTTTCCTCCTGCTGCTTTCAAAATCCTCTCTTTATCTCTGATATTTGTCATTCTGAATAATAGGTGTCTCAGGCTAGGTCTATTCAGATATATTCTGTTTGGGGTGCTTTGTCCTTCTTGAATATTTATGTTTATGTCTTTCATATGGGTTGGGAAATTTTCAGTCATTATTTCCTCAAATATTCTTTCTGCGCCTATGTACATTTTGCGTTGCCATTCAATTTCCTGAGACTCTGTTCTGTTTTTTTTTTCTTTCTGTTCTCCTGTCTTTTCCAGTTCAGATGTTCTGACTTCGAAATCACTAATTCTGTCTTCAAGCTATTCAAGTCTGCTCTTATGTGCCTCTAATGTATTTTTAATCTCATCTATTGTGTCTTTCATTCCCATAAGGTCTGTTACTTTTCTTTGCAGGCTTTCAAATTTTCTTTATGCTCATCCAGTGTCATCTTAATATCCTTTATTTCTTTAGTCATATATTCTTTAAATTATTTGAAGTGATTTAGGAGAGTTGTGGGATTATCACTGATTAATTGTCTTAAATCCTGTATCTTTTCAGGATATTTGGTTAGTTCTTTTGGCTGGACCATCTCTTCCTGTTTCCTAGTATGGCTTGTAATTTTTTGCTGATATCTAGGCATCTGAATACGTTGGTAAATTTACTCTGATAGCCAATTTTTTTTCTTGTTTATTGTTAATTTTTTTTCACAGCTCTTCTTTGAAATTTGGTTCAACTTATTCTAAGTCTTTAAAATTCTCCAGCTTAAGATATCAAAATCGGGCCCGGACTCACTAATGGGGCACAGATTTTTCCCAGGGGTTAGGGTACAGAGAACACTTACAACAGTTTTTGTCCATGCAATTTCCAAACTGGCAAGAAGATGGCATAAATCAGAGCACCTTTCCATAGAGATGTTTCAGTCTTGGCTTTCCTGTGTAATTGTGCTGACTCTCCAGAGCAGATATTCAAAGCAGGCTCTGCTGGCCAAATTTACTGAAGAAAAGTCCCCTGGCTCCCTTTCCCTTTTCCCTTGAAATAGCTGACAGGGTGGAAGACATCTTTTCCTCTCTCAGTCAGCTGCAGAGAGCCAGGTGTTTTATCTCAGCTTAATATCTTGGGGGTCAGGGAGGGGAGCCCTTCCCAGCCACTGCAGGGCCTTGGTAACTCACATTTGTTGCTGACCCCCCAAAGCAAGTCCCTCAGACAGCTTTTGGCTCTTTCTCTCTTGTTTTTGTGAGATCATTGAGCTCTACCTGTTAGTTAGACACCATCTTCCCACAATCCTCCATAATTGTACTATTTTAAAAGCAGTTTTACTGAGATATATTCACAGTCCATACAATCCATCCAAATTTTTCAAACTGTGGCTCTCATTATAACCACAGAGTTGTACATTTATGACCATATTCAATTTTAGAACATTTTCATTATTCCAAAAAGAAAAAGCCCATGCTCCTTATACCCCCCTATTGTTGACATCTAATATTGGTGTGGTACCTTAATTACAATTAATGAAAGAATATTAAAACATTACTGTTATCTATAGTCCATAGTTTGCATTAGGTGTAGCTTTCCTATATACCACCCTTTCATTAACACTTTCTAATAGTGACGTATATTTGTTATAGTTCATGAAAGAACATTCTTATATTTGTACCACAGTCATCACCCCTAACAGAGTTCACTGTGTTATACAGTCCCATGTTTTATACTCTAGCTTTCCTTCTAATAACATACATGACCCTAAACTTCCCCTTATAACCACATTCACACACATAATTAAAAGCTGTTAATTATACTTACAATAATGTGCTGCTATCACCTTTATCCATTTCCAAACATTTACAATCAACCTAAATAGAAATTCTACACAAATTAAGTATCAGCTCCCCATTCTATATCCCCATTCTATCTCCTGGTAAACTATATTCTAGATTCCAATTCTATGTGATTATTTATTCTAATTAGTTCATACTAGTGAGATCATGTAATATTTGTCCTTTTTTGTCTGGCTTATTTCAGTCAACATAATGTCCTCAAGGTTCATCCATGTTGTCACACACATCAGGACTTCATTCTTTCTTACAGCTGAATAATATTCCATCCTATATAAAAATCATATTTTGTTTATCCATTCATTAGTTGGTAGACATTTGGGCTACTTCATCTTTTGGCAATTGTGAATAATGCCGCTATGAGCATCAGTGTGCAACTGTCTGTTCACATCCCTACTTTCCGTTCTTCCAGGTATATACCAAATAGTGGGATTGCTGGATCATATGACAATTCTATTCTTAGCTTCCTGAATAACCACCAAATTGTCTTCCACAGTGGCTGCACCATTGTCCATTACCACCAGCAATGAATCCTATTTTTCTGCATCCTCTCTAAGACTTGTAGTTTTCTGATTTTTTGATAGTGGCCATTCTAGTAGGTATGAAATGATTTCTCATTGTGGTTTTGATTTGCATTTCCCTAATAGCTAGTGATGTTGAGTTTCATTTCATGTGCTTTTTAGTCATTTGATTTCCTCTTTGGAAAAATGTCTAATTCAATTTTTTTGCCCGTTTTAAAATTAGGTTGTTTGTCTTTTTATTGTTGAATTGTATGATTTCTTTATGTATTCTAGATATTAAACCTTTATCAGATGTGTGGTTTCCAAATATTTTTTCCCATTGAGTAGGCTGCCTTTTCACTTTCTTGACAAAGTCCTTTGAAGCAAAAAAGTTTTCCATTTTGAAGAGATACCATTTATCATTTCTTCCCTTGCTTGTGCTTTGGATATAAGATCTAAGAAACCATTCCCTGCCACAAGATCATTATGATGTTTCCCTACATTTTCTTGTAGGAGTTTTATGGTCCTGGCTCTTATATTTATGTCTTTGACCCATTTTGAGGCAATTTTTGGATAAGGTGTAAGATTGGGGTTCTATTTGATGCTTTGTGATATGGATATCTTGTTCTCCCAGCACCGCTTGTTTAATAAACTGTTCTGTCCAAGTTGAGTGGGCTTGACAGCCTTGTCAAAAATAAATTCACTGTAGATGGGGGGGGGGTGTCTATTTCTGAATTCTCAATTCAATTCCATTGATCAATATATCTATCTTTATGCCAGTGCCATGCTATTTTGAACACTGTAGCTTTTTAATATGGTTTAAAATAAGGAAGTGAGTCCTCTAACTTCATTCTTCTTTTTCAAAATGTTTTTGACTATTCAGGGCCCATAACCTTTCCAAATAAATTTGAAAATTGTATTTTCCATTTCTGTAAAGTAGGCTGTTGGGATTTTTTTGGGAATGCATTGAATCTGTAAATCAGTTTGGGTAGAATTGACATCTTAAAGATTTTAAGTCTTCCAATCCATTAACAAGGAATGTTCTGCCATTTATTTGATTTCTTTTAGCAATATTTTGTAGTTTTCTGTGTATATGCCCTTTACATCCTTGGTTAAATTTATTCCCAGATATTTGATTCTTTTAGTTGTTATTATAAATGGAATTTTTTTTCTTGATTTCCACATAAGATTGCTCATTCTTAATGTATAGGAACACCACTGATTATTGTGTGTTGATCTTATATCCCACCACTTTTCTGAATTCATTTATTAGCTCTATTATCTTTGTTGTAGATTTTTTAGGACTTTCTATATAAAAGCTCATGTCATATGCAAATAGTGAAGGTTTTACTTCTTCCTTTCCAATTTGTATGCCTATTATTTCTTTTTTCTTGCCTAACTGCTCTAGCTAGAACTTCTAGCACAATGCTGAATAACAGAGGTGGCAGTGGGCATCCTTGTCTTGTTCTAGATCTTAGAAGGAAAGCTTTCAGTCTTTCATCATTGCAATGTTAGCTGTAGATTTTCATATATGCCATTTATCATGTTGCGGACACTTCCTTCTATTTGAATCTTTAAAATGTTTTTATCAAGAAAGTATGCTGCATTTTGTCAAATGCCTTTTCTGCATAAGTCAAGATGATCATGTGGTTTTTTGCCTTTGATATTACATTACATTACTTGGTATCTTATGTTGAACCCCCCTTGCATGCCTGGGATAAACCCACTTGATCATGGTATATAATTCTTTTAATGTGCTGTTGGATTTGATTTGCAAGTATTTTGTTGAGGATGTTTGCTTCTATATTCATTAGAGAAATTGGTCAGTAATTTTCTTTTCTTGTAGTATCTTTATCCAGCTTTGGTATTAAGGTGATGTTGGCCTCATAGAATGAGTTATGTAGTATTCCATCCTCTTCAATATTTTGGAAGAGTTTGAGCAGGATTGGTGTTAATTCTTCTTGGAATGATTGATAGAATTCCCTGCGAAGCCATCTGGCCCTGGGCTTTTCTTTGTTGGGAGGTTTGGTTTTTTAAAATATTTTTTCTCTAAATAGAGAAAAATAAATATTTTTTATTTTTTTTAAAGATACGTAGATTATACAAATGTCACATAAAAAATATAAGGGATTCTAATATGCCCCACTCCCCATACCTCTCACATTTTCCCACATTAACAACATCCTTCATTAGTGAGGTACTTTCATTGCAATTGATGAACACATTTTGGAGCATTGCCACTAAGCATGGATTAAAGTTTACATTGTAGTTTACACTCTCTCCCACCCAATTCTGTAGGTTGTGGCAAAATTTATAATGGCCTGTATCTGTCACTGCAGTGTCATTTAGGACAATTCCCAAGTCCCAAAAATGCCCCCATATTACACCTGTTTTTCCCTATCCCCGCCCTCAGAACCTCCAGTGGCTGCTGCCTCCACATCAATGATATAATTTCTTCCATTGCTAGAATCACAATAAGTCTGTAGTAGAATACAAGTAAGTTTACTTTAGTCCATAGTTCATTCCCCAGTCCTGAGGATTCTGGGATGGTGATGTCCTCTCCACTTCTAATTGAGAGGGGGCTGTGATTCCATGGGGCCAAAGGATGGACTCTCTTGCTTATACTTGTAAACTCTCTCGGTTTCTTGGTATGGTAGTTGTCCATCATCACCTCCATATTATTTGTCCTGGGTGAGACCAATGAACTGGAGAGTAAGTGTTGCAACTCCATTGAATTCAGGGTCCAGCTGGCACATGGACAGCCTAAAGATTTAAGTCTCTTGGATGTACACCTATCAACTCTAGTACTAATTATAGGTTCAAATAGATGGACAGAAGAGCCATGTGTAGGGAAACCACAACTGAATCCAACTCTGTCACTCTGGGGAGCATAAATTCCAAAGTAGGGCCTACTGGCAAGGCACCAAACTCCTGAGTTACCTGCCCTGACTATAGTGTCTGGATGTCTCCAGAGCCCTCTGGAGCCCCGCTATTTGGGGTAATATCTACTTTGGCAGTCAAAGAGATCTTGCTGAGATGTGCATAAGCATAACCTCTGGAATGACCTTCTAACTCACTTTGAAGTCTCTTAGCCATGTAAACTCATTTGTCTGTACCTTTTCCCCCTTTGGTCATCGTCTTTTTCCAGTTGCATTGCTAGTTGGTGCTTGGTAGTAATCCCTCAGTGCCAGGGAGGCTCATCCCCAGAAGTCATGTCCCATGCTGGGGGGAAGGTAATGTATTTATATGCTGAGTTTGGCTCAAAGAGGCAACATTTGAGCAACAAGGAGGCTCCCATGAGGCAACTCTTAGGCACCCTATAACATTAGGCCAAGTTTCAATTTCAAGAGTAAAGTTTCATCAATATCAAGTCATCAATATCAAGGACCATCCTCTGTCAATGGTTCATCAATGGACCATCCGCCTTCACTAGTCATTGCCTCAGTACCTGGGTGTTCTTGCTGATCCATTAGAGAATGTGGCAGAGCTCTCCAGGATGGGAATTTGATACTCCTTTGGTTATTGTGTTAATCTCCATCTGCCATGAACATTTGAACACATTTATATGCCTTATATGTATGCCCATGTATCCCCTGTCACTGACACCCCGCACCAATGATCCTCCCCTGCCACAGTTGTAGCCCTTCTGTGATCCAAAACTTCTTCAAAAACAAAGCCAATAAAATAGCCAAATACAATTAATAAGAAAATGAAATAATAATGATAGTTTTTA
>JAQZBX010028676.1:11335-27796 GCA_029593785.1 Cabassous unicinctus
TTTTTTCATTTTGTCCTCAAAGAAGTTTTACGTTACAGAAAAGTCATGTACTGAATACAGGGGACTTTCATATACCCGACATCTTCCCCCTTTTACCCCTTCCCCTATTAATAACATTTTATATGTGGATGGTACGTTTGTTACAACTGATGTACAAATATTGAAACATAGCTCCAACCATGGTAAATGGTTTATGTTATACTTTACATTTTGGACCATACACTTTTATAAACTTTGATGCAATTCAACATGGCCTGTATCCATCATAGCAAGATCATATAGAACACTTCCATCTCCCTCAAAATGCCCCCTGTTCCATCTATTCTATTCCTCCCTCCGCCTCCCCTTGGGACTCTCAGCAACCACCAGGCTTCACTCCTTGAAGGACAAGATTCATAGTTACTTGCAACAACACTGGGGGCTTGACACACTGGTGTGCCTTTCCCTGTTAGGTACCGCCCATGCTCTCGAGAGACTCCTGCCCCTCTATTTGAGAACATAGTGGGCCTCCCCAGGATGGGAGTCCACCACCTTGCCACTCATTATGTGGGACTCCACCCATTGATATAGCACACTATGGGAAGATGAACACCCACATACACTCCAGAAGGCAGCCCTAGGTGCCACCATATATATATCTGATAGGGGCCTAATATCCAGCATAAATAAAGAAATCCTACATCTTGAAAATAAAAAGATGAACAACCCATTTAAAAAATGGGCAAATGATTTGAATAGACACTTCTCCAAAGAAGAAATACAAATGGCTAAAAAGCACATGAAAAGATGCTCAACATCACTGGCTGTTAGGGAAATGCAAATCAAAACTACAATGAGATATCATCTTATACCCATTAGACTGGCAGCTATTAAAAAAACAGAGGATTACAAGTGTTAGAGAGGATGTGGAGGAATGGAAACCCTCATCCACAGCTGGTGGGAATATAGAATGGTGTAGCCACTGTGGAGGACAATTTGGCAGTTCCTCAGAAAACTAATTATAGAATTGCCATATGATCCAGCAATTCCCTGCTGGGTGTATACCCAGAAGAACTGAAAGCAAGATCACAAACAGATATATGCACACCAATGTTCATAGCGGCATTATTCACTATTGCCAAAAGTTGGAACCAATCCAAATGCCCTTCAACAGATGATAGATAAACAAATTGTGGTATATACATACAATGGAATATTACTCAACTGTAAGAAGGAATATGGTATTAACACACAGGATAACATGGATGAATCTTGAGGACCTTATGTTGAGTGAAGCAAGCCAGGCACCGAAGGACAAATATTACATGACCTCACTGATATGAATTAAGCAAATTGAGCAGACTCACAGAGCTAGAGTCTGGAAGATAGGTTTATAGGAAATAGAAAGGGAGAAGGTTGTGAGCCACCACCCATATGGGCAAAATATATGATAAGGTGGAAGTGTGTAATTGTACAGTGGAGGGGCATGACAGTGGTATAATGATATTTCTAGGTTGGGCAGTGCTGGTTTGTCAGGGGGGTGGGGTGGGGAGGGTAGGCTGGACTACAGATGGAATTGGGAGGAGGGTTGGGGGAGGGAGCAGGTGAACACTGGGGATTGGCGGGTACATGGTTGAAACTACAATGCTGAGAATGCTCTTTTGGCAATATGGCAAGTGAGGGTTGTTGGTTTGGGGTGTTGGATGTGGGGGGCATTCAGGACAGGGCACACTTATTGGGAGGTTTTTGATGACTGATTCAATCTCTTTACTCATAATTGGTTTGTTGAGGTCTTCTATTTCTTCTAGAGTCAGTATATGATGTTCGTACATTTCTAGGAATTTGTCCTCTTCATCTAGGTTGTCTTTTGTTGGCATACAGTTGTTCATAGTAACTGCTTATAATCCTTTTTATTTCTGTGGGGTCAGTAGTAATGTCCCTCCTCTCATTTCTGATATTATTTATTTGCATCTTCTCTCTTTCTTTTGTCAGTTTGGCTAAGGGTTTATCAATTTTATTAATCTTCTCAAAGAACCAACTTTGGTGGTGTTAATTCTCTCTATTGTTTTTTTTATTCCCAATTTCATTTGTTTCTGCTCTAATCTTTGTTATTTCTTTTCTTCTCCTTGCTTTGGGATTAGTTTGCTGTTCTTTTTCTAGTTCCTCCATGTATGCAGTTAGGTCTTTGATTTTAGTACTTCTCTTTCAATATAAGCATTCAGGGCAATAAATTTCCCTCCCAGCACTGCCTTCACTGCGTTCATAAGTTTTTATATGTTGTGTTCCTGTTTTTGTTTGTCTCAAGATATTTACTGATTTCCCTTGTAATTTCTTCTTTGACCCAGTGATTGTTTAAGAGTGTATTTAACTTCCATATATTTGTGAATTTTCCAGTTGTCTGTCTGTTATTGAGTTCCATCTTCATTCTATTATAGTCAGAGAAAATGCTTTACATAATTTCAGCCTTTTTCAATTTATTTAAAATTGTTTTGTGACCTCAACACATGGTTTATCCTGGAGAATGACCCATGTGCACTTGAGAAGAATGTATATCCTGCTCTTTTGGGGTGCAATGTTCTGTATATGTCTGTTAGGTCTAGTTCATTTATCATATTATTCAATTTCTCTGTTACCTTATGGATCTTCTATCTAGATGTTTTATCTATTGAGAGTGGTGGTGTATTGAAGTCTCCAATGATTATTGTAGAGGTGTCTATTTCTCCCTTCAGTTTTGCCAGTGTTTGCCTCACATATTTTGGGGTCCTGTGAATAGTTGCAGAAATATTTATGATTGCTATTTCTTCTTGGTGTATTGCCCCTTTTATTAATACATAGCGTCCTTCTTTGTCTCTTATAACAGCTTTTGACGTAAAGTCTGTTTTGTCCAATATTAGCATAGCTATTCCAGCTCTTTTTTTGGTTCCTTTTTACCTGGAATATCTTTTTCCATCCTTTCACTTTTAATCTATTTGTGTCTTTAGGTCTAAGATTAATATCTTGTAAACAACATACAGTTGTATCATGCTTTTTTACTCATTCTGCCAATCTGCCTCTTGATTGGTAAATTTAATCCATTAGCATTCAGTGTTATTACCATAAAAGCAGTACATACTTCAGCTATTTTATCTTTTACTTTCTTATGTAATATCTTTTTTTTTGTCTCTCTTTTTCTTTATTGCAACCTCTTTTCTGTATAGTTGATCTTTTGTGATGTATCTGACTGAGCCCTTTCTCATTTCTGTTTCTGTATATTTTTAAAGTACTTTCTTTCTTGTTGCTCTAGTATTTATATTAAACAACCTACATCTATAACCTACTGATTCGAGAAGACACCAACTTAGCTTCAATAGTATACCCATTCTCTTCTCCTGTATCCCTCTGTTTTCCCTCTTTATGCTGTCTTTGTCCCACTTTACCACTTTATATTTTGCATTTACATTATCAAGAAATATGCCTCCCTAAAGAAACACACATACAGGCACACACACAAAAGAAATATGCCTATATTAGTCTGGCAAAGGGATGCTGGTGCAAAGTACCAGAAATCTGTTGGCTTTTATAAAGGGCATTTATTTGGGGTAAAAGCTTACAGTTACAAGGCCCTAGAGAGTCCAGTTCAAGGTTCCTTTCTCATCAAAATCAGTTGCCACGTGTTGAAGCAAGATGGTCACTGATCTCTTTGGGGGTTCAGCATTCCCGCTGGGCTT
The DNA here is from genome assembly GCA_029593785.1 of Cabassous unicinctus. Classification (NCBI taxonomy): domain Eukaryota; kingdom Metazoa; phylum Chordata; class Mammalia; order Cingulata; family Chlamyphoridae; genus Cabassous; species Cabassous unicinctus. The sequence continues at coordinate 15,022 of JAQZBX010028676.1, forward strand.
CCTCTCTCTTAGCTGCAGTCTGGCATAGGGCTTGTCTCTCAGGGCTTCCTTTCTCTCCTGGCATAGGGGCTCATTTCTTTCCGGCCTTTCTATATCAGTCTCAGGTATGCTGTTCTCTTTCCAAGTTCAGCTGCAAACTATCAGGCAAATGGCTCATCTCTCCTCAGGGACCCAGGATCAAAAATGACAGCGCTCTCTCTCTTCCTGCATGTCTTCTTGAGTGAGTGTACATTTATATTGGCCCACTAAGGGGACAGGGACTCAACCTTAGTCATGTCTTATTGACGTGGTTGAATCAAAGTCCTAATCTTAACAGATAATTTAATCAAGGGCCCCTCACCTGAATCCAGTATAATCAAAGGATATCACACCCAGAGGAATTGATTAATTTAAAAACACAATCTTTCTCTTTTTGGGATTCATAGATAATCTCAAACTGTCACAATGCCTTTTCTTGTTCAGTTGCATTCTGATTCATATAGGAATTAAAGAGTCAAGTTGTATATTGAGGATACAGTACTATTGGGTTTTGGTTTTAGTTACTCTTATGATCTTCATTTCTTCACACTGCTTCAAGCTACTCACTCCTATCTTTTCAACCTGCAGTAATCCCTTTAGTTATTTTTGTAGGACAGGTATTTTGTTGATGAACTTTATGTCTTTGTTTATCTGTGAATATTTTAATTTTTTTTTAGGAGGTCCCGGGGACCCAACCCAGGACCTCGTATATGCAAAGCAGGTGCTTAATCACTTGAGCTACATCTGCTCCCCAATCTGTGAATATTTTAAACTCTCCCTCATTTTTGTAGGACAGTTTTGCCAGATAAAGAATTTTTGGCTGGCAGTTTTTCACTTTCCAAACTTTGTATATATCATACCACTGCCTTCTCACCCCCTTCTCATCATGGTTTCTGATGGGAAGTTGGCCCTTAGTCTTATTGAGAATCTCTTTTGTGTGACAAATCATTTTTCTCTTGCTGCTTTCAGAATTTGCTCCTTATCTCTGGCATTTGACATTCTGATTAGTATGTGTCTTGGAAGGTCTATTAGGATTTATTCTGTTTAGAGTACATTGTGCTTATTGGACATGTATATCTATGTCTTTCACAAGAGTTGGGGAATTTTTGGCCATTATTTACTCAAATATTCTTTCTGGGACATCCCTGTGCACTTTGTGCTGTTATTCAAATCCCTGAGACACTGTTCAATTTTTTCTATTCTTTCCTTTATCTGTTCTTCTGAATTTATGATTTTGATTGTCCTGTCTTCTAGTTCGCTGTCCTTTCTTCTGTTGTGCAACCTGTTGTTTTATGCCTTTCATGTATTCTTTTTTTTTTTGAGGTACTGGGGCTGGGGATTGAACACCAGACCTCGTATATGGGAAACCGGTGCTCAACCACTGAGCCACATTGGCTCCCCTGAGTTGTTTTTTTTTTGTTTGTTTTTTGCTTGTTGTTTGTTTCTTTTGTTTACTCTGGGATCTTCCATGTGGGAAGCAGGCCCTCAACCGCTTGAGGCACATCTGTTCCCTTCTCATGTATTTTTAATCCCTACCATTGTGCTTTTCATGCCCATAATATATGTTACATTTCTTTTTAAACTTTCAAATCATTTTTTATGCTCACACATTATCTTCTTAATATCCTTTGTGTCTTTAGCAATATTTTCCTTCATGTCCTTGAAGTGATTTAGAACATTCGTTTGAACTTCTTTGATTAATTGTTTCAAATTCTGTCTCCTATGTAGTTTCATTTTTTCTCTCTTGACTGAGCCATGTCTTCCTGTTTCTTAGTATGGCTTGAAATTTTTTGCTTATGTCTAGGCATCTGATTATCATGATGAGTTAACTCGGAAGATCAGTTTCTCCCCGTTGTCTAGGGTTTTGTTGGATTGGCTTTGTGTTAAAACTCTTCTTTGATGCTTAGTTCAACTTATTCTAGACCTTAAGCATAGCCCATGATTAATTACCAGATTTTTTCAGATCTTCATCTGATTCTCACACTGGATTTGCGGTACGAATATTAAGATTGCACTTATTATGTAATTGTTTCACCTCCAAGAGAAGGCTTCCTTTACTTTGTTCCTTCTCTAGAACCTTGATCTGTTCTGTTTGTTTTTCTGCAGAATTTTCTCCCCAGCTCCTCTGATTTGTTTAAATTCTCTCTCTCACTCAGTGCCCCATTTTCTTTATACTTTTCTGTTAAGTTTAACTACCCACCCCCTTCTTTTTTCTCTCTCTCTCTCTCTGAGGCTTTTCTGCCTCTGGTTTCTTCCTCTTTAGGCTTTCTCACCCTGAGTAACCAGATGGGGTCAATCCAGAAGGTGTATCACTCCAGAAAAGTCTGTTTTTCATTTAGGTTATATAGCCAACAAAAACTGGATTCAGTGGGTACACCACTTCCCAACCACTCTTTCTACTATGGTCTGTCTCTTTCCCACACCAGCCCCCCCTGGGCCCTTTTGTATGAAGTACTCCTCAGCAACTTGGGGTCTGCCCTGGGTCTCTACAGAGTTGGGTCCCTGTCCCTGGATATCTGCGGGTTTCTAACTTGCTGTTTGCAGGGCTCTGTGGTCTATGTCCCCATTGGGAGGAACCTGGGTCGCTGCCTCTGAGTAATTCCCAAGCTTTGTGGGCCTAGTGAGGGGGAGAGTAGACCATTGTATCTGGGATGGAAATTTCCTAATATTATTTTTCCTTCGATTTAGTGTTTATTGAGTCTTTCTCTAGTCTCTACCATCCTCCATAATTCTGAGCAAGTGGGATTTGTCCTTCTATTTGCTGACTCTCTGGGGAGGTTTTTTCAGGGGCTGTCTTATGTCACCATGTTGATGATGCTACCTCTCTCACTCAAATTCCTTTTTGGATGTTGGATTATAAATCATCATTTTATGGGACTATGTAGAATATGCACAAGTATAAATATATCTCAGGTGTTAAAATAAGTTGTTTACACGGTGTCATTTAAAGTAATGAATAATTTTATTTCCTCAGCCCATGCTACCATCCCAGTACTGGTACTACATTTTAGAGATGAGTTTTTATTGGTCTCTGCTATTTAGCCTTGGCTCTGATATCAAGAGGAAGGTAAGTATATTATTGATAAATTTACTCTATCAGCTTCTCCAAAAATTTTTCATTCCCCTGCCCCAAATTCTAAGCTTTTTGTATGCTTAGTTCAAGTTCACTTTCCAAACCATATGTATATCATACTACTTCCTTATCACCACCCCCTTCTCCTCATGGTTTCTGATGACAAATTGGCCCTTAGTCTTATTGAGGAGCTCTTGTATGTGCTTTTTATAATTTATAGAATAGTGCAAATTATAATCATGTTTTCATGCCATGGTAAATATTTGTAGCAAAACATTATAGAAACTTTAAATTTGAAGCTCCGTCTCTGTTCAGTAAGAAAGAAAATCTCTGTTTCTTCTTTTGGTTGTGGGAATTTAATGTCCTTGAATGCTAAAAGAAGAGAAGTGCTAGTGGTTTCAATTCTGCAAGCACATCTTTTAGTTGAATACAGTCGACTTTATATAGTTATTTTTTATGTATTCAAAGACTTTGAGAACATTTGTTCCTTATTTTATCAAATGTTGCTTCAGGCATTTTTATTGGCTTTGCTTTATTGGCAGGGAAACTGAATTACAGACATGCTAAATGCCACCTTTGAGGTTCACAAAGAGGTGTTTTAGGGATTGTTTTGTTCCTATTGATTCCTTTTTGTTGGTCTAGTAAACCATATTAGACTCTGGATACAGCCACAAGATTTTATCATATATGTTAACAATACAGATCAAATGATATACAGATGTGCATATCTTTCATATGCTGCACCCTGTGTCGTAGCAAAATGTGTATGCTAAATACAATTAAGTTTAATTCAAATCAAGGTGATAAAATGGAGTTGTTTTGACAAAAAGATGTTTGAGGGATTGATAGTATACATTATCCATCACTAAGGGGCACACTGCATTCAACTGGAGATCATAAAAGAAAACTTATAGACTAGAAGCATGAGAATATACTGTAAAAAATCTGATTGAAATCATCTTTCCCATGTAAATCCATAATAGCTATAAATTAGCTGTTACTAACTTTAGTTTAGGCTTAGAATACACAAAACAATTGAGTGAGTCATTTTCTCAAGGGGTGGAATTGAAAATAATTTCTTAGAAAGTCTTCATAGATAGGCTCAGATAGGTTGATCCTGTGATTATCCTACATTTCTCCTGCTTTTGTTGATTTCTGTTTTATTATTTACAGGTACATTGAGCACTTTTTCAAAAATTAAATATAAATAGATATTATGTGTTTCATGAATATGCATCTTAAGAGGCTTAAAACAATTGGGAAGTGATTAAAGCACAGGTTCTGGAGTAAGATTGCCTAGGTTTGATCCCTGGCTTCACTGCCCACTGACACCCTGAGCAAGTTGGTTAAACTTCCTAAACTTGGTTTACTCATCTATAAAATGGAGCAAAAAATAGTTCCTGTCTCAAGTAGTTGTTGCATGGATTAAGCAAGTTAATTCACATAAAGGACTTCCTGGTATACGGCAAGAGCTCAGTACATTGAACTATTAGTAGTAGTAGTATCATGTTTACTCATTTTGGTTTGGTTGCCAGGAAACTCAAACCTTAAAATTTTTTAGAAACAGCTTTATTGTGATATAGTTCATATAACATACGACTCACCCACTTAATGTATACATTTCAATGGTTTTTAATATATCGTAATCAATTTTAGAACATTTTTATCAACCCTAAATCAACCCTATACTCATTAGCAATCACTCCCCCATTTCCCTCAACCTCTCCAACCCTAGGCAACCATTATTCTACTTTCTGTAGCTGTGTACTAGCCTCTTCTGGACTGTTTGGATAAATGGAATCATACGATATGTAGTTTTGTCTGATTACTTTCTTTCACTTAGTACAATGTTTTCCATATTCATCCATGCTGTAGCGTGTATCAGTACTCTATTCTTTTTTGTGGCTGAAAAATATTCTATTATATGGATATACCATGCTTCATACTTCACTTATCTATTCAGCATTTGATGGATATTTGTATTGTTTCCACTTTTTAGCTATTATGAATAATGCTGCTATGAACATTCATATACAAGTTTTTGTATAGACATACATTTCATTTCCCTTGGGTATAAACCTAGTAGTGAAATTGCTGGGTCATGTAGTAACTGTACATTTTACCTTTTGAGGAACTACCAGACCGTTTTCCAAAGCAGCTACACTATTTTACATTCCCACCAGCAGTGTGTAAGGGTTCCACTTTCTCCTACATCTTAGCCAATGCTTGTAATTGTTCATCTCTTTGACTGTAGTCATCCTAGTGGATATGAAGTGGTATCTCATGGTGGTTTTGCTTTGTATTTTCCTCCTGGCTAATGATGCTGAACATCTTTTCATGTGCTTATTGGCCATTTGCATATCTTTAGAGAAAATCTTTAAGTTTTTATGCTCAATTGCAATTGAGTTCCTTAGCCTAGATTTGCTGTTATTCCACTTTCATTTGTTACTTATTTTATAGGCAGTAATGCCCATTTTAATACTTGTGTAGTTTTATCATATCTGTCTTTTTTCCTCTTTGAAATTATGTAGGGAATAAACAATAAATGTAAATGTTCACAGAAATATGCTTTTGCATATATATATATATATGTTTGTTATATATGATTGTATGTGTATGTCCATGTCTCTCTCTCTACACACACACACACACACACACACACACACACACACACAATTTGGGGTGGTGGAAGGATGCCAGATTTGGATTTAGATGATAACTATTCAATAGACTATAAGAATTTGAGCTGTCTCAAAGTTATGTGACTTTCTCAGTGAAGATAAGTGTTTCTATCTCCTTAACAAAGATTGTTTTTAGGAATTAAAGTAAAAACATTTTATAAATATGCAGATATAAGCTATTGTTTTTATTATTATTGTTATTATTATTATTATCTCTTCCAGTGATTGGGAAATAACTCTATTGTAATGGTTTCCATTTTCCCCTCATTATATAGGATTTTCTAGCTCATGTCATCCATCACCTGGCTGCTATTAGTTTGATGAGCTTCTCTTGGTGTTGCAATTATATTCGCAGTGGGACTCTCGTGATGATTGTGCATGATGTAGCTGACATCTGGCTGGAGGTAAATGTTTGACATTAAAAAGCTAATAACACTACCACATCCTGGGTTTCTGTGCTCCTCGTAGAAGAGATTGTCTGAGTGATTTAGCAGTGCCCTCTGTCCTGAAAACACTCAAAGTTGGAGAATGTCTCTGGGTTCCCAGATCCTTCAAGATTAAAGAAAGGAAGCCTTTTAGTCTTTATTTTCAAACCTTCTCCATGGTACTAGATAGAGGTTCCTTTGTGGGATTCCACCTAAGAAAGTTGCATGCAGATGCTAGCTCAGGAAGGAAGATGAGATATTTGAAGAAGAAACGAGCTCTAATCTTTTAAAAGGAAAATGTGAATTTATAGCATTGTGGATTCTCAAGTTGGGAGGCATCAAATATTCATTTGCCTAAGCCAATACTTGAATGCTCCAGTCCAATCCATTACTTTAAAGAATGAGAGCTGATTTTTTTTTTTAATGGCATTTCTTTTCTAAGGAGAAAGAGGGCTTAGAATGTTTTCTGGAAGAAGGACATTAAAACAGTGTTGTGAAACAATTCCATAGAACACAAAATATGAAGAATGAAGAAAAATTAGTATTGTTTTCTGTACATTTTTCTGTTAGTATTGGTTCCTGTTTGCTCTAATGCAGCCACAGAATGGTCCTTTTCACAGCCAGGCCGCACGCTATGCTTAGAGCAACACATCCCAAAGCCGCTTAGATATTATTTTAAATGTACTCCTTTATAATGAATCCAGGGGAAATGATGCTAACCCTTTTCATATTCAGAATTGCCTCTTTAAAGATTAATAATTGAAAATAAGTTGATGTGAGAGAAATTCAATTTAATAGAACGTTGTTCTTCCGGATCAGGGTTTGGCAAACATTTTGGTAAAGAGCCAGATAGTAAATGTAGCTTTGTGGGCCATATACGATCTCTGTCACATATTCTTCTTTGATTTTTTTCCTTTTCTCATACCCCTTTAAAAATGTGAAAATCATTCTTAACTCAAGGGTTGAACAGCATTATCCCGTGGGCTGGATTGTAATTTGCGGACTCCTGTTCTAGATATAATCACAAGTCACTTGAAGCCATTTTAAAGCAACTGGCTGCTGTTAAATATTAACTGTGTATAGAATTTTGCTTCTGCCTTAAATACAATTGTAAGTAGACATGTAAATCCCTTTCTAAAGGTCAAGATTATTACATGTACTTCAGGACAGCAAATGGCTTAGCACAAGGAAAATTGTGCCAGCTTCGCCATCTGTTGCTCTCTGAATATAGCCATCTCTGTTATAATTACCTCCTTCTCTGATCATATATTAGGAACCCTGCCTGAAAATAAAGACCACATTGCCCATGACTGAAGAATTTTTTGCTACTCTGTTGCTTCTGAATTGACCCTCTAGTTCAATTGCCTTTGGTGTGTGGCTACTGTAAAAACAGCTTCATTATGTTATTAAAGGGGAGTTAGATCGTCAGACTGAGAATAAGCAGTCCTGTAGTCCCTGCCTCCCTCTCATCTGCCCACCCTCCCCCTCCCTGTCATCTTCATGACATAACTCCCTATGTGACTGGAACAAATCACTAGATGTTTTGTTTTCTATCCTCAACTGCAACATGAGAAGTCAAATCTATACCTTAGGGTTTATTGTGAAGCCTAGCTCATTACTGTTTATAATGTTCTGAGGTCCTTGGGTAAAAAAAAGAAAACAAGGAAAATGAAATGTTAAACTCAGAGATCCCTTCATGGTTAAACTATGATAACAACTTCATGTTGTTGATGATCATGAATCATTCTTGATTCACAAGTCATGATCTAACTTTAAGGTTCAATGAGCAAGGCTAGTACCTTCCATCAGTTGGTGGTAGAGACAACAATAAGTAGTGGCACGGGGCCAGTTTTTTATATTCTCCAGGGATGCGTATTCCACAGCTTCTTTGGGTAGTTTGTTTTAGTGTTTGTCCCCTCAGTCAAATTCTAATTGAACCCAGACACAACTTTTGTCTCTATTCAGGCCTTCTGAAAGATGGAGCCTATTAATCTTTTACATTCCTCATGACAGTTGGTGGGTCATTTCTAAGCTCTTTTGTTGTAAGGAAAAACAGCCTTGACATCTATGATTCTTCCCCCTACATGACAGTTTTCCTTCTCCATATATCTTCCTGATACTCTCTAATTTTTCCACACATTCAAATTTGGCTCCAGCACCCAACACTTTAACAGTATCCTGACTGATATTTAGCAAAGAAAAGGAGTTACTGGCTGGCATTTGATCATTCCAAAGTCAAGAAAAATGTTGTGTGTATTTTTGCCCAAAAGGAGTACTATTTTGCCACCATAAAGGGGCCTACATAGATTCTCTCCTCACAGCTATGTACATCTTTAGCTCACCACCCTGACCTGGCCTCTGATTCTTCTAACAGCTACCCACACTATTCTAGTCATTCTAAATTTCTGGACCTTCTTGCACCCATACCCATCTGGCACTCACATGGCACACTAACCTTCTTCCTCAGCAATTGAAGCTATTCCATTTTGGCTCCACTACCAACCCACAGTCCAGATCATATCCTTATTCCTTGATAAGTATGGAAAGGTATGGGGAATGGAATGTAAACCCTTCCTGAAGTGTAAACATGTTGCCTCTCTTGTTCTTCAGGGGCCTTGAGCTTCTGTGCTAATTTCAGTTCTGAAACTGCCGAGGACTAAGTTATGCTACCAAGAAGGATGGTCCTGCCCACGCCCACCTCTTATCCCCCACCAGAAACTTTCACGTTCAGCCTTGAGTGTTCACTGGATAATGCAATAGAGGATCCTCATCAATTAACCTTTTTATACCACATTTAACAACCCCTTTCTGTAATTTTTTTATTCAACACAGATAATAAGAGCAATATAGATCAGCATAAAATAAGTAGGAAAAATCAAGTGTTTGAAACTTCATTTCAACCAGGACAGAGTTATAAAGGTTGCCTCCGGACTCCCCCTCTTCTGTCATCTGCCTTAATGTAGCCACCTTGATTACATTCCCAACCCAGGCTTTCACTCCTATTCTAACCTTTTTTTAATACAGCTTTCCTCCTGGTTAAATATAGATATTAAATAAAATAATGTTAAAATGAATTCTGCTAACTTGTATTGCTGAAAAAGACAGGAGTAAATACTGTCATTTTAGCATATTCTTATAAACAAATATTATGGAAAATTTCAAATATATAAAGAGATCAGGAGAATACTATAATGGACCCTTCATCCAGCTTAAATAGTTAGCAATATGACCAATCATGTTTCATCTATTTCCCCATGAACACATTATCCCCTACCCAGATTATTGTGAAGTAAATCCCAGACATCTTATTTCATTTATAAGTATTTAATTTTTAAAATTTATGCTAATATCACTTTAATTATCTGAGTGAATTTTCTTTTTTTTTTTTTTCAGTCTGCTAAAATGTTTTCTTATGCCAGATGGAAGCAAACTTGTAACACCCTGTTTTTGATCTTCTCTGCCATGTTTTTCATCAGCCGCTTTGTTATTTTTCCCTTCTGGTGAGTAGACAAGGCTGCTACCTGGCCATGGCTTTCATCAGTGTGCTCAGGTAGCCTTGGCACCTGTTGAAGTCAGAACAGTGTCCTTTCTTTCCTTACATTGATCTCTAGTTATTTGTGCCAAGTTCAGTTGGAGAAAAAAAATGTGAAGGAGCCATTTTTATAAATAATTAAAACAACACCCTTCAATGTGGAAAGACATGACAAAGGGAGATGGAAAATGTGTAATCCATTCAGTCAAGTAAGATAAAGGGTAAGCAGCAATTCTTACTCTACATTTTGTTCCATGAATATGGATCTTTCTTTTCAATTAACAGCTTTTCTAGTTACTCAGTGATATGCCATTGGCCAATCCTTGACTCTCTAAAAGAGAGACATTTTCTGTTTTAAAATTATAATAATTGCAGCCACCATTAATTGAATGCCAGACACTGGATTAAGCCCCTTATATATTTTGGCTGTAGTCTACACAGCAAATCATTAAGATAGATATTTCCATTGCTACTTCACAGGTGAGGAAACTGACATTCATTTCATTCCCCATTATCACTGGTCCTAACAATGATTAGAATCATTGTTCCTTGGATATTGGTTGGTTTTTTATCAGTCTGTTGATTTTTTTTTAGCCAAGGGCTGCCAATGAAGAACCTATATTGTATCTCCTGTGACAACCATTCCTTTGGCAAGCATAATTTTCCATGTGTTAATTGACAGAAACCACAGAGAAAATATGTGGGGGAAGCCTTAGATGGTTTAGAAACAACAGCTTATAACCAACTAGAGTTTGGGGCCAGTCTAGGAAGTTCAAGTCCTCTCAATAGAAAAATTAACACTTTTGGAGATTCCAGGATCCAGGAGAAAGGGATGGTGACCCAGGTTCCAGGCCCACGTTCCTAGCTGGATGGATAACACCCTTGAAAAGCACCCAGGGAAGCCTGATCAGGAAAGTCAATGGATGCTGCCCTTCCTAGGGAAACCAGCAGTGTTCTATAAACCATGGCTGGGTGTCTTGATTGTGACACGCATTATCTGGAGAGGAGCAACAGGGTTCAGTCATTAAGTTCATGGATGCACATTTACACTTGCATCATCTTGGACAGGTTAGATCATCTTATGGAAATAAGGGCTGTCATAAAGCTTAACTGGGGTAATATAGCTAAAATAGCTTATAACAGGGTGTGGTTTATAGAGCTAAGTAAATATCAGCTATTTTTATTAAAACTATTAGTGAGTCTATCAGAATTTTGAGTTTAATCTAGAATCAAAACTAAGATACATGGTTCAGATAGTCCCTGTGGTTGATGAATCACATTAGTATCATTTGCTTTGATTGAACAAGTTTGTTTGTAAAATCACAATGTTATAGCAATTATTGATAAGAAAAGTATTGACTTGCAGATAACAGTTGAATAGAGACTTTGCAAGGACTTTCACGGTTCTGCTGGTCAGTGCCCTCCTATTATGTTCCAGAGCACCATATGTTCCAGTTATCTGTTGCTGTATACCAAACTGTCTGAAATCTTAGTGAATTAAGGGGAGGGGGGTAAGAAGGCTTTTTCTGTAAAGGACCAGAGAATAAATATTTTAGGCTTCAAGGGTCACATAAGGTCTCTGTTGCATATTTTTCTTTGTTTTTTGTTTGTCTGTTTGTTTGTTTACAACCCTTTAAAAATGTAAAAACCATACTTAGCTCACATGTAGTACAAAATCAGGCTGCAGGTGAGATTTTACCCACAGGCCACAGTTTGCACACCTCTCTCTTAAAACAACAATATTCATTTAATATTATTATCTCCCATGATTCTGGTTGTTGACTGGCCTCAGACAGATAATTGGTTTTCACTTAGGATCTCTCATGCAGCTGGAATTTTCTTGAAAGCTTCCTCACTCACATGGTTGAAATAATACTTATAAAATCAACTGGATGATGCTGAATGTTAGTTGGGACCTCAGCAGGGTCTGTCAGCTGGAACACCTACACATGGCCTCTCCACTTGGCCTGGGCCTACTCATAGCATGGCCGCTGGGTTTCCAGGGTAAGCACCCTAAGAAAGAGCTGGGCAGATGCTGTATCTCCTTTTATAAACTTACTTGGAAAGTCACATGATATCACTTAGACCTTATTGTCTTCATTGGAACCAGACCACTAAGGCCAGCTCATGTTCAAGGAAAGAAAAATTGATTCCATGTTTTGATGAGAGTAATTTCGGAGACTTTGTAGACATATTTGTAAAACACACACCATGGAAGCATTTAGACCAGGGAACTCTCTGAAAAGCTTCTAGAGTATTGCTGCTATGGTTGACTTTTGATTTAGCAAGGAAGAACATTCATCACAGACTTTCCCATGATGTCTCAAAATAATCTAACAAGCTTACTCTCTCCCAGTAAACCACTGAACATCGTGTGGGGCCAGGTGACTGTAGAAGCAGAATGTTGCTTTGCCATACACCCACTACTTTTAAAACCCTAGACCTAAGAGTTCATTCTCTTGCCAGCTTTTCTGGATCTCAAGAAGATTTGCTTCCATGCATTTGGCATTTTCTTGATCTTGACACTTCACTGAATTCACTGGCTCACTGCAGAAGGCAACCACCTCCACTGCTTGCTGTTTTCAGAGAGTTTGTGGATAAACCAGTGTGACAGTTTGAATTTGGTGAATTACAAAAAGAAAAAGATTATGTTCTTGAACTAAACCATTCCTGTTGGTGTGGGGCTCTTTTGATTGGACTACATCAGTGAGGTGTACTCAGGTTGAGTTTCTGCCCTCTTGCTGGGTCTTATATAAACCAAGACACACGGAGAGACACAGGGAAAGGAAGCCACCATTTTTTTTTTTTTTTTAAAGATTTATTTATTTATTTTTATTTATCCCCCCACTTGCTGCTTGTGCTGCTGTGTCCATTCGCTGCGTGTCTTCTCTGTGTCTGCTTATCTCCCCCTTGCTGTGAGGTCTTGCCGCATCAGCCCACCGCACCGCTCAGGCCGGCGTGCCCTCACAAGGAGGCCTCGGGACGCGAACCCGGGCCTCCCATATGGTAAACGGGGGCTCTATCCACTGAGCCACACCCGCTTCCC
>JAQZBX010028677.1:0-27663 GCA_029593785.1 Cabassous unicinctus
TCATTTCTCTTTACCTTTTCCCCCTTTTATTCAAGGTCTTTTTCTGAACATGTTGCCAGTTGGCACTTGGTTTTAATCCCTCGTTGCCAGGGAGGCTCATCCCCGGGAGTCATGTCCCACGTTGCACCCACGGCCTTTTTGCTTTTCTTTTGCTCAGACCAAATTGAGTGGTGGAGAATAGTTCTCAACTCAAAAGGCTCTCATAGACCCAGAACAGACTAGGTAGTTGGAAGGTTCTGGATGGTGGTCGGGCCTGGCCTCCAGCCCCTGGTCCACCTCCAGCAGGTTGGGCAACCTGGAGAAAGTTGCCAAGCCTCACCTTCCTCTTCTCTGAAATGAGACTTGGAAAACCTGATGGGGCTACTTCATAGGGTTTATCTTGAAGATCAAAGAGAGAACAGAATGTTACCCTAAAGGACACTGGAAAATTTTATCTTAAGTACAAAAGGAAGAGATGGTAGCAAATCTGGGCTCTACTCCAGTCCTGCTGAATAGAGGCTCTGAAGTGGGGCCTGGGCTCCACATTGTGAAGACTCTCCCAGGTGATCTTTATGCTCGTGGAAGTTTGCGGATTTGCCAATCAGATTCCCTGCTTGGCGAGCACCCATTTGTGGTTTGGCTTGTGATAGAGTCATCTTCCCTAAACTCACGTGATTAGGCTGCTCTCCCTATTATCACTTTCGTTTTATACCCTGGTTGGACCAGCAGGATGCCCGCTGTACTGCAGAGGCTGGAGAGCAAACAGCTATTTTCCAGACTCCTTTGCTGCTAGGATTTGAATGTGGTTTGGGTTCTTCGTACCAGATGCACTCGTTTGAGAAGGTGGAATGGAAGCAGAGATTGTGCTTCTGCTGGTGAGTAGCACTGTACCAGGAGCCCCGGTCCCATCACTAGCTCTGGATGTCAAGAGTCAAGGCAGAGGCATCCATTTTGCCAGCATACCTGCTCAGTAGGCAGTGCCCTGGTCACAGAGGATATGAGGCAGGGCCTCTAGGGGCCTAGCTGTGTGGTGTGGCCGCAAGGGGAGCTCCTGAAACCTCAGCTTCGTCGGCTGCCTCTGTCTTCCCAGTGACGCTACAAGTTCTTTAGTGCCTGTGCTGAACCCCTTTCTTCTTACACTGGCACTTACAGTGGACTTTACACTTTGCGGCGGAACCACATCTGATGCACAGGCTATTCTCGAGTATAGCCTTTACCACTATGGTATCGAACCTGAGTGTGGGGAGACGTGGGATGATTCCCCAAAAAGCACAAACGACACCGGTTACCCAAGCGCCAGGTCTGGCCCCTGAGCCCTTACACACAATTTTCTGACCAATCCTGGCTTTGGAGTGATCCCATGGATGTAACAGCTCAGCCTGTGGCCTCCGAGACAGGCAAGGGCCTGGTTTTCCAGCAACCTGTTCTAGCTTTTGGGTTATAGTGCTGCCACCGGCTTCTCATGACAGCGAGATGAGTGGAAATGTGTGTTTCTATCCAGGCTGGTCCCTGGAGACGGGGTGGAAGGGGTTAGGGAACTGAAGCTGAGGGGCCCTCGGCCCAGAGCTGGCATCCAGAACACCATGTCCCGGGCAGTGGTCAGGACGGCAAAGCCATGGAGTTCATCTTGGAGTGGCGGAATTCTCCTGGATCCAGCTCTGCTGCCTGCAGGGCCACGGCCTGTGACTGGTGCTGGCGCCAAGCAGGTGGCCTGCTGTCAACCTGACCTTCCCACTCATCTGTTTGGCCTCCTGGTATGCTCTGAGGCTGTTCTAAACTAGACTTAATACATTTGGGGTTGGGGTCGCTGCAAACCTCCATCTTTGTGTCTAGGCCTAGAGACCGCTGTTTCTTGGGCCAGAATCGCCCAATGTTCTTCTCGGTAAGGCAGCATTGCCTGTGTCTCACGCACCAGAAGCTTCTCTCTGCATGGTCCCCCATTTCCTGACCACCGATGGCTAGCAGCTGCGGCCTAGCTGTCCTCAGGATGGGCGTGGCAAAGGGAGGAAGCACGTCCAGAGTGGGGGGTGGACGAGGCCAGCTGGGTCCAGCTTTGGGAAAGCCCAAGGCTTCACAGAAGAGGCTGTGTGAATGGGAGTGCAGGAGGCATTTCCAGCGTGGGGGCTTAACATCTGTTTTGGGGGTGAAGGTTGGTTTCTGGAGCAGTGAAACTCAAGAAGGTAAGAAGATGGCGGTAAACTGCGCACGTCAGTCCCCGAGGCTGGCCGAGAGAGAGAAAGCACGCTCACCAGAGATGAAGGTGCTCCCTGGCCTGCCCAAGCTCTGCCCTGGCTGGGTCTCCCCGGCTCTGCACCAGGTGGCAGGTCTTGGCCTTGGAAGAAGCAAGTGTTCCTAGTTCATGTGCTCTCCGCATCTCTGCTTCTTTCTGCCTCCCGTGTCTGTTGAGAAGCCCTCTCTTCGTCTTGCTTTTGTTCCTGCTGCTCTGTGCTGTAGCTCAGTGAGGAAGGGCAGGCCCTGCAGCCAGAACGCCTGGCTTTGAGTCCCAGCTCTGTCATGCAGTAGCTCAGCGACCTGCTGCTAGGTGCTTCATCTCTCTGGGCCTCGGTTTTCCCACCTGGCTGCTCCAGTGTCCTCAAAGCCTCTCTGTTGAAAGCCATGGGCACTAGCAGATCTGGGGGGCTGCTCCAAGTTCGCCCCCCACTCAGCTGCATGGACACACCGTTAGGACACTGAGTGGGTGCCTCCCCCCCCACCCCCAAGCAACAATTAGTTAGGGCCGAGCAATGCACGCTGGTCCCCGAGACCCACTGTGGCAGCCTGGCCTGGCATGCCACGCTCTGTGTACTGGATTCATCACCCTTTGATTGCTTTGCTCAGTACCACCTATGTCCAGGGAGCCTGGGGACAGCCTTTAGAGATGGGACCTCCCGAGGCCGCTGACCTCTGGTGCAGGCCCAGTGGGGAGGGGCAAGCTGAGGAGGCAGTACCGTGAGACTGAGCTGCAGGCGTGGGGTCAGGACGGCTCCCCAGTCTCTCGTTCTTTTTGGCTTGAGAGTGAGTAGATTGTTAGGCCAAGGCTTTGTTTTCCCACACGCACCAGTCTAACTGTATGGCTTATGAAAACCTGCAGTGCCCGGGCTTTGTCCGTGCACAGTGCTATAAATCAAAGTGCTAATTAAACGGACTCTGCTTCCTTCCTGGTCTGGGACAGTCTGAGCGACCACTGTTTTCAGCGGTACCTAAATTCTAGGTCATGGGGCAGGCGCCAGCCCCGTGGCACTGGCATTTTTGCAGAGGTGGCAGTTCTCTCTTGGGGTGAGAGGTCACTTGAATGCACTTTCTCGCAGCTGTCTGGCTGCAGGGAAGCTGTGTATACACAGCTGCGTAAAGGGGAAGAGGGGGGAGGTCAGCCGGGAGGGAGGAGGCCATCCAAGCCTCACACAGGAGAGACGGCTCCCTGCCCAGTCTACCCCACCAGAGATGTGAAGTGGATTAGGAGGGCCTAGTGTGGAAGCCGACACCCCCAATCCCTTCTGAAATAACAGAGAAAAGATAAGACTGTAACTTACTTAGCTGGAAGATTCCACCGCATCTCTTTGCGGAGCCACTGAGACAACTCTTGCTTTTTATAAAAACAAATACAAGCTTGGCTCATCACACAAGGGGAGCATGGACCAGGACTTGGGCCCCATCGTGGGCCAGAGCACCAGTTCCAATGCTGTACAGTGAAGGCTCTGCAGGGTGAGTTTGGGGTACAACGGGAGAGAGGGAAACTGAGGCAGCAGGTGTGGTGGGGTACACAGACCCCAGTAACAATCACAGAGCACAACGAGGGGCTTAGAGCCGACAGGTTGCTGGTCTACTTCCAACGGAACAACCTAAAGGTGCTTCTACTTCAAGGGTCCAGTAGAGCCCTTGTCTCCTGCCCTCCACATCTCTCTGGGAATTCCTATGACTGTTCTCGGGGTCAGAGAACCTCTTGGGAGCAGGAACATTCCAAGGGAGCAGGTTTCTACCCCCAGGGCTACCAAGAGCGAGCTGTGAGACCTCTCTGAGCCTGTTTCCATGCCCCTGAAAGGAACGAGTGACTTGATGCAGTGACCTCCAAGCTCCTTCCAGCACTAATGTCCACTGCAAAACTAGGGCCATTCCGCTTCAGCTGCACTGGTCTGAGAGCCATCGGCATGCCAGGCACTGGGAAAGCAGATGTTACATGCTTGCTAAGGTCATTAAAGCAGAGAGGCGGCCCTTGACTAAATCTGTCTAACCACCAGCAGATGGGCATTTCAGCTGTTCTAGGCACTTAATCTGTTTCCCTAAGGACAGTAAATCACAGGGAAACCATCGGAATGAGCCAAGGCCCACTCAGCCTTAGTTTGCATTTGTTTCTATTTCTACCCATTGGATTCCAAATATATAATCCTGGATTTACTCTCCTTCCCTTCCCCTCGCTGAAATGGTTTGCGAATCGAAGAAAGGAACAAATGGGAAGTTGCTTTTGCTTCAGGTTTACGCCACCACACGGATGTACCAGGCAGGACAAAGCACGTGTTTCGGGTATCTGTCAAGTCTGTATCTGGCACTACAGAAACTTCTGGAGGAGTGTCTCCACCTACTTGAAATGACCCTGGGTGGATGTGGTAGTGAGCTCACACCCCTGACAGTACTTGGTTGCACTCTTAAATGCTTGCGTTAAAAAACAGTGACTTCAGCATGTGGGCCAGTGGACTGCATATAGAATATCATTAACAATCACGAAATGACTATCAAAAAAATCTGAGACAAATACTTAGAAAAGTAGCAGGATGGTGCAACATCTCTGGTCAAATGTAAAGTTTATAGTTCATTGTGGATTATAAGGAAAGGTGATTTCTTAAAAACCACCACAGTAATGATACATGCTATAACATGGGTGAACCTTGGAAACATGTCAAAAAAAAATGATGATTCCATTTATATGAAATGTCCAGAATAGGGAAATCTATGGCAACAGGAAGGAAATAGATTAGTGGTTGCCTAGGGCTTGAAGGGTAGGGAATTGGGGGTGACAGCTAAGGGGTATGGAGCTTTTTTGGGGTGATGAAAATGTTCTGAAATTGATTCTAGTGATGGTTGCACAACTCCATACAAAAAGCCACTGAATTGTACACTTTAAATGCGTGAATTGTATGGTATGTTAATTCTATCTACTAGAAGAAAAACCACAATCTAAAAAAGCATTTTAACACAAGCAGTAAAAGCCTGGTGGCCTCAAAAGATCTCATTACTCCACTCCCACCCTCCAGGCAGGCAGGTAGAGCAGGAAGATTTTTGCTTGAAGTTGGTGAAACTACAGGGTCCTTCCCGCCTCCCTTTCAAATCTTGGGAGGTGCCTAGCAATTGTGCTTTTGTGATGGTGCCTTCTCTTTCTTAAAGAGGGCTGCCCAAACGGAATACGCTTCATGCCCCTCTAGATCTGGATCTTCCCCAGAGTCTTTGAAGAGACCAGGGCAAGTGAGGGGCCCTGGGGCTCCAGCTGCTTTAGCTTCACCACAGATCCACCCTGTGGACAGGTAAACAAACACCTGAACCATCAAGATGGCTTTCAATTAAAAATGAAAATGGAGGTCCAGAGTCAAATCACCCACCACGCAGAAGACTGAAGAAGACTTCCTTTAAATGATCACATATTCCTAATGCTTAGCACCTTCCACTGTAAGGAAAAATTAAACTCTAAGATCTATTCCCACAACACTGGGGAGAAGAGAGGGTGGAGGGAAGGGTTTTTCTCTGAGTGTTTAGATTTCAATATCAAGTAAATAAAGCAACCGGCACAATACTTGAGATTTCTACAGCTATAGAGAATACAAAGGATGTTTGTGGGTTTCTCTCTCTCATGTCAAAACAGTGCGAGGGATTTCTTCCTGAGCGAGGAAAAGGATTCGGAAATCCATTCAAATTTTTCTCAGCCCTTTCACTTACTTAATTGCTCTCCACACCCATAAAGGAAAAAAGAAAAACCACTACCGACCTCGGCTGCCAGGTCCTAATCATAAATAACCTCTTTTTAATGAACTTTTAATTACAAGCGGAGCGGCCCACGAAGCAGGAAAGGCTGGGTCTGCCTCCAGGCTTCCCAGCTCCTCCTCTGTGCTCCTGAGAAATACCTCGTTAGAGCTAGACTCCGGCCGGGACGCTGAGCAGACTTGCGTCTTCTGTGGTCAGCTTGTGAAACTGTAGGGGCCAAAGCCACAGGCAGCCGCCCCAGTGATTTTCTTGTTTTAGTTCAAAATCTCACCTTTGCCTTCTCACAATGGATAATAGTGGGAGTGACTCTCATGGATCAAAGCCAAAAAAATACACATGTAACTACAAATGCAGGGCCAGTTTTGAAAGGGTGCAGCTGCAACTTGGTAATAACAGGCTTCTGAGACTCAGACAAACGTTCAGCTCTGGAACCCTTCAACTTTAAGGCATGTGCTGACTGCGGCAGGGTCTGCAACATGGAATGGCCTTTAAATGTTACACTTCAAACAAACATGAATGAAAATATATATCCAGCTCCATCCTGACTGGCTAACAGCACCTACTCCATGTTCAGATATTCTCCTCTTAGGTATTTAGCAAAGAAAAGTGAAAATATTTGTCCACAAAAAGCCATGTTCAAGAATATTCATAGTAGCAATATTCATAATATCCCCAAACTGGAAACTATCCAAATGCCCATCAGAACGCAGATAAACAAACTGTTACATCCATACCAGGGAACACTGTGCAACTAAAAACCATAAACCTACTGAGGCACCTGGCATGGGCACATCATACAGATAAGCCGTGTGAAAGAAGACGGAGCAGACAGACTGTACAAGGCCTTTTCTATGCAGTTCCAGAACAGGTTTGCTCTACGATGGTAAGAACTAAGAACAGCAATTCTGCAGGGAGAAGGGGTGGGCAGGATGAGAAGGAAATGTTCTTTATCTTGTTCAGAGAGGTGGTTACAGTATTCCTGGAACCAGACATTTAAAGAGGATGCACTGGATCATATGTAAATTACTTGTTAATATGAAAAGAGAGAAAAGTAAATGGCCACAGCAGGATTTGATGGGAAAGGATTGAAAATGCTGCTTGAGTCTGCAGCGGCCACATGGACATCTGGGCGGTAGTTAGCCTGGTGCTCAGTTGCCAGACCCTGAAATTTTACAGGAATACAGGGCACCCGAAAACACCAGACAACAGCCCCCAGTTCTCAGGTTTGGGCTCTGGCTGTTCTGGCCTAACTCCAACAGCCCAAGAGCCAAGAAAAACACAGGCACGAGGAGTCCCCAGAAAACTGCAAATTGGGGTACCCCCTCCCCGCATCCAGAAGTTTTCAAGGGCCTTGGGTGTGGATATTTAGGGAGGTGGGTGGTAGTGTACATACTCCCAGCCTGGATCCAGTATGCATGCTGCCTTCCCCCATCGCCAAGCACAGGCTAGAGCCCGGAGCCCTGGAGAGAGGGGAAGTGAAGTGGTAGTGGGTGGGGGACGGAGGAGGGCAGGTGCACAGGGAGGGGGCTTGCCCTACCAGCAGTGATGGTTCCCACCACGGCAGGAATAGTAGATAGAAGCCAGGTCTATGTCGGCACAGCTCTCCCACCCACCTGGGGACCCTCACAGCTGGGGTCACACAACCCTGGGGTTCTTCCTGTCAGCCTGGTGGTCGCTGGCCTGTTGCAAGTGCAGCTCCCAGGCCTGGTGTCTGTGAGCAGGGAGGAGGGCTCGGCAGGCTCCTCGTTCTCCAGGTCTGACGCCCCCCAATGTGTGTGTGTGTACACACGGGTAGCTGGAAGGGCACCTACCTTTACTGTTAAAAATATCAATTTACACTGAGTGAGCATCCTTTACACAGGGGTCTCCCTACCAGAACCCGGCATGGCTGCTCCTTCCCGCCCCTCTGTGCTCGCCTGCTTCCTCGGGGAAGCCTGCCTTGAAGGCTTCCGAGGGGGCCGCCACCCCCTACCACTATTCCGAGATAGTTCCTTCCATGCCTTTCTCACGACTGTGGTGACTGGTTTCTTGTTTACTGTCTGCGTTACAAGACCGAGAAGGAGGGGCTACTGGGTCCTGTGTCCTCCCCTGTGTGAGCAAGCACCTAGTTCAGTGCCAGGCACATAGTAGGACCTCAATCAGTACTTGCCGAGTGGGTGAATTCTCTACCTGCTACTCAACACATGAAAATGAAGGAAACAAATCAGAAACAAACCCAAAAGACCCCACAACCTTGGCCCTGCAAGTTCAATGCAAGTCCACGCCAAGGCCCTATAAGCAGTGCCTGCTGCATGGGCGGGGGTCTCCCGGGAGCTGGGTGTAGCACGTGACATGCGTGTTCACGGCTTGGATGAGAATGCTGAAAAGTGGATTTCCCACATTTTATTCATGACCAGAATAGAAGGAGATGTAGACCGTATAGAGCTGACCAGGCAAATGCATCTCACGGACAATTTCATTCTCTGAAAAAAACCAGACTGTTACAGGAAGCACAGACTGTAGATTCAATGTGGTGAAATGAAAAATGATCCATTTGGGAATATGAAACGAGGAGGGCAGGACATATGTGCTGACTTGGCAAATCAGCTTGGCACACTGTCCGAGGAAAAATCCTTGTGTGTACACACACACACACCTAGAGCTTAAAAGGAAGTCATTTAAAGAAGGAAAAAAAAAAAAAAATCAGATCTGGCACCAGCAAGATATCAGGATGATAAAAGGGGGAGGTCAAGGTTCTCCCTAGTCATGTCTGGAGGAGAGCGCCCCGCCAAACCCCAACATCCATCAAAAGCACTGCACACTCTTCTCGTTTACCTAGAAATGAGTTCAACTGTTGGCCCAAGGAGCCATCTTTGTGCCCTACCCTCGCGTCAGCAGCTTGGCCACGGACTGCTGAGGGAGGGAGAATTCGGGTCCCATCATGCACGGTTTACGGGCGCTGTGGATGGAGATGCAGCTCGGCCCCCCCGCTTCCTGTCTGAACCGTGAGCGCCTCCTTGGACTACCTGAGCCACAGCTTCCTGCCCGACTTACTCAAAGTGGTGAACCTCGGAAAGAATCCTTACACTGAGACCAGCCACGACCTTCCGGTAGCTCCCTCCTTCACACCAGGACAACGATTCCGGTCATTTAAATTGTTCTGGCCCCGGAGGAAGCAAAGACGTGTGAGCCAAGGCTTTTTAAAAAGAAGTGTGCAGTCTAACAGGTCACAGAGTAGAAGGACACACCTACGCATGGCCGTGGTTTTGTTTTCAGTGTCAGGGGGTGGTGGGCAGCAAGGACTGGACCGTGAGGGGTAGGGGCAATTTAAGACGATCTGACTCAGTGTAGCATGCTGGAATGATTTCTGAGCTATTTGCCAAATTTCACGAAAAGGATCTATGCTGAAAGGAACTGGTTCCTCCTGGTATTTCTCTGATATGAGCCACTTGCCGAAGGCTGGGTGTGGAGACGGGCTGGAGGAGGACCCCACTCCAGAGCAAGGCCTCGGGGGCCTCTGACTCCATGGGGCTGTTCCCACTCTGGCTTTGGCAGCCACAGGAGCCTAAAACAGAAAAAGGGCCCTCCCCACCTCGCGCCTGGGGCCAGGGCTTCTGGGAACAGCACAGGGCTGGGGAGGAGGGGGGGCCCCAGAGGAGGAAGTGCTTGGCCCTGCCTGCCACATCTGGGCAGAAGTCAGGCCAGGGCCGGGGGGAGGGGGCAGAGGGGGCGTGCTGGGTTCGAGCTCTCCCACCCGGTGCTGCACGAGGTGGGCCTGGCCAGTCAGGTTCCCCCGCAAGCCCGGTCTCTCCGCTCCCACGGCAGCAGGGCTCTGCTTGCCTCCAAGTTGGGCAAGTGGGCCCCAGGAAAGTATACTGGACCCCTTGAGGTCCCTGCCGGCACTGGAGAAACGGCAGCCCCTAGTTGTGGGCAACGGTGGTCAGCCAAAAGCAGAAACCAAAATTACGCAAAGGGAAAAACAGGAAACGTCCATGAAATAAAAATGGCAAGGAAAGGTTTTGCATTTAACACCCACATTGTCCTACTTTCAACTTTCCCAAGAGATAATTCTGTCATCCAGAGCCTGGGTGCCAAATATTTGCTCTGAGCTAACACGGAGGCCTACAGTGACCGAGGATCTCCAAACAGCCCAACCTGAACTTGACACTCCACGTGATGGGCCTGGACCTCCCCCAGTGGGTCCCGTGGATGTCCAAGCCCGCGTGTGCCCCCCGAGGGAGGCTCCCTGGACCTGGGCCGGGAGCTCTTATGGACACCGGTGGCCCAGCCTCCTCCGCCCACAGGCCAGGTAGCTAGCAGGGCCTGGGATGCTGGGCAGCCTACTGTCCTTCCGTAAGCAGCCAACACAACAGAGCCCCCCAGGAAGGGCCCCAGGCAGAGCAGTGTCTGAGAAAGCCCTTCCCCCAGGGCTCCCCAACCCCAGGCAGAGCAAGCAAGCCCCAGGCAGAACTGCGCCCGGGAGGCTGGGGCACGGCGCAGACCCACCTTTGCCAGCGCTACTCACCATGTACGAAGGGAAGATGAGAACGCGTTTGTGCTTGCCACAAGGCCACTGGGGATCATCCAAAAGATTTGGATCATAGTCCATAAAGTCTCCCAGGCTACCACCTGAAGGTCACATGCAAAATAATGATTACGGGACCCAGGACCCTCTGACGCTGACGCAGCTGGGAGGACGCCCAGTATCAAGTCAGAGTGAAGAAAGGCTCAGGCCATCCCGCTGGGAGGCTCATGGCCATTCGGCCCTCTACCAGGCTCTCTGCATGCCAATGAAGCGTGTGCCCCCGCCCCCATAAAAGGTTTTTACCACATTCTTAGCATTCCAGCCTTTTTTCCATTTTAGAAAATTATGTATTCATCTCACTGCCCCAGGAAAGCACAAAACTTCACAAAGGAAGAAAGATGCAGCCAGCCCTCCCCGATTACAGAACGTGGCAGATCAAATGAGTAAACCGGGTAGTGCCATCTGAGAAGCATGGTTTGCTTCTTGCGAGCTTCGGGGCTGGCTACTGGGCCCAAGAGTGTGAACGCATCGATGTCACACGAACACAGATCAGAGCAGCCACCAACGCAAAAAGCTGTGATCGGCAAGCGGCCGCCTGCATGTTAGGACTCTGCACTGGGACAAGACCTACGTCACTTCTTATTCCCCTGGGATTCTTGGGGAGTGAAAATAAGATGGCTTCCTAAGAGCTTGCTCCCTGTAACCGATGTTTGCAAAGATGTATGTAGGCAGAGCTGGAAGAACTCAAGTCTCCCTTCAGCTCCCAGGTCAACTCAGCATAAAGGAAGTGCTCACCCGACCCTGACCTTCAGGCCTGATTATTTGAAAGAAAGCCAAGCTTGAGCACCAAGAAAATGCTGGAGAGAACCAGCTAATGGTTGAGATGGGGAGCTGAGTGGCTGAGAGAGGCTGGGAAACCCAGCCACCCGCGCAGGGTCAGCACATCTCCTCGTGGGCCCCTGATCAGAGGGAAGATGGCCCCGTGGCCTGGTGGTGAGCCTGCAGGCCTGAAATCAGACTTTCCCCAAAGTCATGGTGCCTGCTCCTTGGTTACCTGCTCTCCAGTCTACCCCACTGGTAAACCCACTTCATACCCACACCCAGCAGGGCCCCAGGTTACCTGTGTCGAGGCTCCCCTGGGTGCTGCTTCCCCGTCCCAGGGATAGGCTGCGGTGGCTCAGGTTACGAAGCTGGGAGAAGGAGGAGGTGGAGTCTATGGTATTTCTCCGGGCTCCAAAGGCATTTGTGGGTAACAGAAATTGGGTATAAGAAACAGTCTAAAAGGCGAAGACAGAAATGGGCACATAATTATTCCCGGGCAATGCAAGCTTTGCATTCGACCAAGCCACGCTGCCATCCCAAGTTCAGACCCACATTCTCCTATCTGTAGTTCTAAAATCCAAATAGATCCGAAATGGGAAATTTATTTTGCCACTCATTTGTGCCAAAACTAACCTGGACTGACTCAAGGTTGTACATAGACCTTACGCTGCAGAAATAGTACCTTGTTATCAAACGTGTCACTATCTCAGAACCAGTCTGGGGTGTTGTGTAATATAGGAGACACATCGCATTACTCTTTATGTTACACCAAATACAAGCTTCCAAAACCCATCTGGGCCCTAAGAGTCTCTGATGAGGGACTGTGGACTCAAATCGTGTTCCCTTGGCAGACACTATCGATGATGCTCAGCTCGATTCCGTTCTCCCTCATTCCAACGGGAACGCTCAATCTTTACGGATGAAGATGAGATGAGCGTGGCTCTTTCCACCTGCTCCCTAGCCCTTGGGCTCAGGGATGGCATCACTGGCGTACAGCTGCAGTCAGCTGCTGAGGGGAGACGGTCTTGCCTGCCTCAGCAGCCACACCTGCAAGCAAACTGTCCTGGGAGGGTGGCCCCAAAGTCACACTTGCATCGTCTCTCTGTAAACAGGCCTTGGGAGAGGTTATGAGGGCTGCCTGGGAGCCAGCAGGAAAAGGGTCAGTTCATCTTTCAACCTCTCACTCCTCAGACTTCAACCAGCCGCTCATGGAACTGAGAATGAGAGAGGAATCTGACCACCCTGCAGTTCTGCAGTTGCTCTGTAAAGCCAGAGGGACTCTTCACTTCAGGGTGGGTCATGGAAGCTAGACAACTTTCCTAGACTGGCCCCAGGCAGGTAGCAGCAATGCTGCTTGCTTGCCAACACCACCACTTAATGAATGCCCAAACCCCAGTCACCCCATCCCAGAATACAGCATGTCAGAGCATGGGATATGTGCATGGTGTGTGTGTGTGGGGGGGGGGAAGGGAGGATTAAGAGAGAAGAGAGAGAAAAGAGAGGGAAAGACTGGTGAATACAGCACATTTCATTGTAAACAGCATTGGCGGAGAAATACATGTATGCTGGGAACCCTAACCATGCTTGTGTCAAATCACTGGTTGGGTGGGAATCACTGCTCATTGGGGTAGGTGGGTAGAGCTAACACCACAGCCCTGGGAATCTGCCACAACGAGAGGGTGGCTGGGGTCTAGCTTGCTGACCCCCTCCTGCCACGGGGAGACGTCATCAACTCATTACTGAAAGCCAGGCAGCCTTACCTTCCCATCGGCACCCAGCTCCACACCTTCAAGGCCAATGATCTCTTTCAAGCTCACGGCGCCTGCTGATTGTCTCCCTCCATCCACCTTCAAATCCCTGGGGAGGACGAACCAAAGAAAATGCTTTTGTTTGCCCCCAAAAGTTGCAAAAGAGATGCCCAGTTGGCCCTGGGGGATGGGGTGTCACTCTGCCCCTCCCTTGGGGCTCTTTGGTGACAGCGGTTTCACCTGGTTTCAACCACTTTGAAATGAAAGAAACCGAACTGGAACAAAAGTCTGAGGATCAAAGCCAGGTACAGAAACCAATGGACACCAACATCCCTTCCTCCTCTGTGAGGCCTCCTGGACTCTTCAAGATGGAACCACTCCCCGACACTGCAGGACACTGATGGTTCTCCTGGGTTCTTTTTAAGCAGCCACCCCATTTATTAGAAGGGAGAAATCAATCCTGTCCTAAACAGCTCTCAGGTGTATTCCTAGTAATGCAAGCATTCATGCCACACTCATCATCCGGCTACCTTGCAAGGACACCCAGAAATGAATACCTTTCTAAAATGGGGTGATTTGCAGTAATAACAAGCATTTATGAAGTACTTCACAATTTACACAGCCTTTCACACATCATCTCTTTCATTCTTTAAGATGACCCTATGCGATAGCTATTACTACTATTATCCTATTTTACAGATGAAGAAACTGAAACCCAGAGGAGGAAAATGCCTTGCCCAAGGCCACTAGGATAGGAAGTTATGGGGACTGGTTTTATACCCAATGCTCTTCCCAGTTCATCATGTTTTCTCAGAGATGCAAGGTAGGTTTGCTGCTGCCATGTGCAGGGGTACATGCTCACATTTTCAAAGGACAATCTCCTTTTCCTTATAGTCATTTCCAATCTTTGCTGTATATTTTAAAAATACGTGCTCCTACTCTCTGATACTCTGATTTAGTGGGTATTGCACCAGGAGTTGTCAAAGCTCCCCTGGTGATTTAAATTGCAGCTGAGTTTGGGACCACTGCCTCCCAGCTTCTGTCTCTAACACAGCGCTATCTAGTCAGAGCCGCCCCTGATCAACCCATTCTTGCTGTGTGCCACCAGATTCAGGGGTGAACCCAACCGCCAGCAAGAACAAATAAAATGTGAAGACAAAACTGTCCAGGTCAAAGGTAAAGTAATCAGGGGGAAAAAAAAAAAAGGGAGCCAGCTGCATTGGGAGAAGAGAGGAAGGCCACCCCAAATACGGAGAGGAAAGGGGGTACTTTGATTCTATGGAGCAGTCATCCTAGTCTATGGGCATTCCATGGACCAAGTGGCTCCCCTTTTCTACCTTGAATGCAGAGTGTGATTAATGACAGTTTTCAAAATACATGCCTGAGACCTTCTTCATTTTTAAAGTCATCTCCTTGGGAAGCTGGGGTGCCTGCCCATGCTCAGAACATCTCTGGAGCTCCTTTTGGAATCAGTACCAAAGTCATGCAGAAAAAGCAACCAACCAACCATCCCGCAGTCTTAAAACTTTATATTTGTAGTTTTTCTTGTTTGTTTCTGAACCTGAACACGATTATTTTGCTTGATCGCTGCTCATTACCGCATACAGTATTCACCAGATTTAACTGTGAATGACTTTGGATAATTGCAAACATCACACTCGCCCCTAAGGGATGGTACAGAATAGTCAGCCAACTCACGGAAGCGTAAAACCTCAGAAGGTACAAATCACCCAAAGGAGAGCTCCAACCATGCTCTGAGCAACGGAACCTTTGGGGATGTTGGAGTTCTTTCAGTGTCTTCTCTGACTCGGACCACACCCTCCAAGGACTGGGACGCCAAGTACTCTTGGGTCCTGGTGCTTTATAAACAGGTGCTGGGCCAACGAGGCCATTCAGTTTACTGACCTCGAATCCACGCAGGCTGCAGCAGAGCAGGGCTTGTCAAGGCCCAGCAGGCAGATGGAGACTCAGGACGGGACACTCCCAAGAGACCATCCGCACTGCTGCCCCACCTTCTAAGTGGGAGCTACAGGGCCATGCTCCAAAGGCTTTGCAAAGCAAAGGATGGAGATGAGCACATCAGGGCATGGACAAGGGGAAACGCCCACAAAGTGAAAACCTGAACGAGGCAATGAGGCAAAAATGCCCATGGCGGGTAGGAACAAGAGGACCCCAGGAAGGACAGGAGGTGAGCTGGCACAAAAATAGCAGCTTTCATTGCATTAAAGGACCAAGGGGAGTAGAGGGGAGAGAAAGAGGGTGCGATTACTTAATGAGTGTTGAGTTTCTGTTTGAGGTGATGAAAAAGCCGGAGGAACGGATACTGGTGATGGTAGCACAACACTGTGAATGTGATTAATACAACTGAACTGTATACTTGAAAGTGGTTAAAATAGGAACTTCTGATGTGTACATGTTACTACAATAAAAAAAGGACCTGGGGCACAGTTCCACGGACTTCCTACTTTCCCAAAGTCAAATCCAGAAAGCACGCTCCTCAAATTCCTGACTCCCAAAGGACTTTCTCCTTGTTTTCATTTTGCCAGACAGAGAATGTTATTTAGGGCTGAAATTAATAGGAAAGCAGGGAATGTCTTTATGGGGTGAGAAGGCCAAGAGAAATAAGGAGTATTTAAACAAGCCCATATGAAAAGCGCTCCTGGATGCAGAGCTAGCTGCAGGCACGACCAAATCCCATCCCATTTTTGTATCCTGTCTACACATGCCTGATATGCAGATACTTAGTGGAATATTTACTGAGTTGAGGTGGTCTGGATATTTGCTGTCTCACTAGTATTGGTTTATAAAGATGACAGGGAATGTCCATCTCTCTCCTTTTAACCTGTCTTCAGTTTTGCTCACAGACTCGCAGCTTCCTGGGCAGCCTTGCCATTTGCCAGCTGGCTCCTCGCTGCTTAAGGTACACATACCAGAACCAAACCTGCGACATCTCATCCCACACTCCTGTCTGGTACATCCCCCAAGGGAAATGGAACCATCACAAAAATATACTTTGTGTTCTTACATAAAATCCAAGACTTCTGTCCAAGAGATAACCCCCACTGAAAGAAACAGGGCTTCTTAGACCAAGTGGATTGTCGGGTACCCCGGGGAGGCTCTGAACCACATGACTCAATAGCAGGCAGAGCTCCACCACGCCGAAATACTGGGACCAGCCTCTCAGGAGTTAAAATTACGGCTGTCTCTGCAGTCACCATTTCCCACTGGCTTTTGATGGTATCACTCTACTTTTTAAATGATTAAGCCCAAGCAGAGTAAGAAAATCAGCAAGAAGGGCCAGTAGGTTCACATTCAACTGCTACTGGAAAAACACACACTGCTTGTTGTAGGGCAGCATATCCGACAGAACTTTCTGCCACGATGGAAAGTTCTGTATTTGCACCATCTAATATGGTAGCCTCTGGCCACGTGTGACTAGTTGACCAAAGAACCGAAGTTTTCATTAATTTTAATTTAAGAGCCACATGTGGCTTGTGGCTACTGTATTGGACTAAGGCAGGCTTCGTGCTTACTTGTCAGGACTTTGGCTACCATTAACTCATGACTTCTGATGGCATATAGTCATATAACTCCTTGGGCTTGGTCTCCCAGTCTTCCTCATGCAAAAGGCCTATTTTCTGCCAGATGCCTCAGATATTTACATTTCAGGCCCAGCTCGCTGAAAAGCCTATGTTGAATGTCCCACAGGGGTGGGAGAAAGGCAGGACTCTGAAGATGCAGCGCGCACAGCAGGTAGAGTGGCCTTGGCGGAGAGGGCAGTGACCAGAGGAGACCAGTGCCCTGCACCCTGCCAGTGCCCCAGGAGCAGAGCTCCCAGGCTTAATAGAAAGTCATCTCCCACATGGAGCACACAGCAGCAGAGCCTCTGGCCTGGAGGGACCAGGGGGATAGGGGCAATGGGGATTTCAGCAGTGCCAGGGCACACCAGGGTGTGCTCCCAAAATGCTGGGCATTCCAGGAGGCTCTGGGATCTCTACACAGTCCTGCAGGGTGGGGGGTGGGGGTGGGCGGAAGCCCCAGAGATGACAGCCTCGTAGAAAGGGATTAATAGTGCGAATTAAGTAGATTTTAAAAAGAAGACATTTATTGCACACTGAAGTGGGCACACTCCCATCTGCTACATTTGCATTACAAAGACTTCACTGACATGGTAAATATCCCAACTGCTGCAGAGAAATGACTGCTTCCGGGTAGCAGAGGGCATATTTTTTTCTCCCTTGGATTTAGGGAGAGGTTGCCACTAACTCAGAACTGCCATTTTGGTGGGTATGAATTAAAGAATGCACATGAGCATACATCTGCGTGCAGTCACATTTCCACATAAAATGAAACATCTTATTTAAGCTATTTCTAATAATGTTGGTTCCTGTTAATAGCATTTGGATTTGAATATATTAGCAGACTCAGCATCTGAAATGCACAATATCTTTCACAAAGAAGCAGACAAACTTTTCTAGGTTGGATTTTCTTAGCTAAGTGCTCTGAAAAGTGTCACTGAAACCTCCTTAGAGAAATATGAAATATGAAATTGCTGTGATTTGACTGTTTTTGACCTACACAAATGGCAATGTTAGGTGCCACTTAATATTACTGCTACGGTCTCACATGTGAGTTCAAAGCAAGCTTCAGACTAATGACATGCCATTGTTTGGGGAGCCTAGAGGGTTGGCTTTGGATTCAGAAAGGAACTCAGAATGCTGTAGTTGGGTCACCCAAAAAGAATCTTTACAAAACTTCAGTGAAAAAGAATTAAGCAGAAAGTCCCAGTGGAATAGTGATAAAATCTTGATGTTTTCTTTCTAAGATCATTGTTCTGAATTCTGTGTATGAAAATAGAAATATCTGTTTGGCTCAAATGCCAATATTAACTCCCCAGTGCTAGAGATGAGATTGGATAATGTGGAACTGCAGCTGAAATTAATTAAAAACAAACAGACAATCTTTCTGAATTTTCTGCATACATCTAAAGTTCAAATACCAGTTTATTTATATGCTACCTCCTTATAAAAATGCAAACGAGGCAAGTTCAAATACCATATGTGGATTTTGTCCTAAATTGTGTGAATTAAGGTTTAAGTGCTATAGCTGGCACTCAGAGATATACGTTAGTCAGGCTATAGGAAAAGATCTCATTTTGGCATCTACATCAACAAAGAACCACTGATGAGGAGATGTGGGGAACACAAGGGTTTCGATTCCTTCTATTCCACAACCCTGGGTAACACCACAGCTTGGAGTTATTTAACTCCAAGACCTCATCTCATCCCTCATTCCATTCAAGTGTGTTAACTTCTGCGGAGGCTGGAAGGCAACAAATACACTTTGAAAACCTAGCACAAACATTTTTTTTTTATTTTTTTTTACAAAGGCTGACTTGTGAAACTGGGAGACGATGGTAGGAGGAGGGTGGGAATGGGTGTAAGGGTCACAAAACAGTGGTTGGGAGGGGAGTAAAACAATAGATGAAAGTACATCTGGGGAGACAGCCAAGCAGCAGTTATACCCCTAAGCAAGGAGAGAAAAACAGTCTGGTTCTTTTTGGGACTGTAAACCCATCCTTCATAGGATGGCACCATAATTCCTAGAGCCCAGCTCTCCTTGAAAGCCTGTAGCTTCACTGTGGGAACCCCCCCCTGAACACCTCTCCTAGTTTTGGTTTCCACAGCATAAAGCTAATGTACTTTCACCGTTTTGGAGACTCCTGGTCAGAGCCAACCTAGATATCTTGGTATCCAAAAGGGTTGACTATTAACCATAAAATGGCCAACTCCTGATTTCATCTTGCATAAGAGGCAAAATGATATTTAGTTTCCTCTTCCGTGGCTCACTGGCAAAGGCCCAGTCAGCTGCTCGGTGAGGCATGATACATGGAATTGATCTTGACAGGAAAATAAGATTCCCTATTAGAGAACAAGAAGTCTAAGCTAAGTCCTTTTCCAGAGAGCACATGATTAATGAACCAACATTACTATTAATTAAAAAAAAAAAAAAAGATATAAGATTTAAGTACTTAGCACCTGGGAAGTAGATGGAAAAAGCGCATGTGATCCAATTAACTAGTTTCCAGAGCTTCCTGTTTCCAAGCAGGAGCAGATTGACTTCTCTCAGTGACAATTTCTCTAATGGTGCTTTACACTTGGAACACAGCCCCAGAGCTCTGCTAGGCACTTGCTCTTTAAAGGACAATAGGTTGAACGCTTTGATGCTTAAATAATTTAAAAGCCAATTAAATATTAACAGGAGTTCCAGACCCTTCAAGAAAAAAAAAAAAAAAAGATCTGCTACACAGAAAGCAAAGCTTGAAAGCTGGATTAGGAAAGGAAATACCACTTGTGAGCTCATTTTAATTAAGAGATTATACATCCACTGGGACTCAAATCTATAAGTATTTATCTTATTTGATTCTAAGAAGTCCCACTTATTGCCTCTTTGGATATAGTATAGCTGCCATCTTGGATTGTGTCGGCTTACTTGTTTCAGAGCCGAACATTACAGCTGAGAGTAAATGGAGGGCCAAGGGATGACAGGAGAAAAGCGAAATCAAAGCAGCTTTCAGTGTAGAAGTCCTGCCCCTCTCACATGCAGCACTTCATTGAGGAGCCGTTCCCCCTCAAGGGCAGCTGGCAGACAATGGCGTGGTCTTAACGCAGCTTACACCAAAATCTCTGTCTAAAGGCAACTCCTATAAACAGCCGGATAAGAACATGATTCATCCATGAGATCATTCTAGAAGCTGTCTCTATGTGGGAATATGCTTGGTGTGAGGAAAGAAAGACAATTTGTGAATGTGTAATTTTCCACAACGAAGAGAGATGTTTCTGGGGAAAGTGGGTGGGGAGGAAGGGGGGATGGGCCTGGGGCCAGGCAGGGAACATTCAGGCTTAGAGGCTCTCTAAGAATAGAAGTTGTTCTGTCACAAAATGACCAACACTCAGGAAATGGACCCCAAGTGGGTGACCTCATCTGAATGCCCTGAATGCCAAAAGTTAAGGACAAGGACACCACGTGGAGTCTGTTGACAATTTCAAAACACACTTCCAGAGACACGCTGTGCCCCACTAGGAGCCGTTTCCCTCATCACAGGGTCTCCGGGGCGTCTGTAAGTGATTTAACCTGGCAACCATAATTCAGTAAAGTATGGCCATCTGAATGGATCTGGGCCAAAGCACACGTCACAGAAACCGTTTTGCTGGGATCATCTAGCAAACCCCCAATCACAAGTTATCTAGGTTCACTACTTCCTTCAGGTCAGAGCCGTATGTACAGAAATACTGTCCCATGTCCATGTTTCAGAAAATAAAGAGCGTTTGGGCACTGGTGCCAGTTCCCAGGAAAGAAGGGCAGGCCTTCGGGTACAGGGACGGCCCCGGTCAGCACAACGCCCGCAGTGTCCAACTCCTGAGTGGGTTGTGTTCCAAAGCTCACGAGTTGGCTGTCTGGAACTCAGAATGCCTTTTGCCACTGACACGGTGATATAAATGGAGATTAGCCCACAAACGCCCTTTCAGCCTTTTAACATAACCGAACCAGCCCAGTAGTACAAGCAAGAGCTCTGGCTGTAAGAGCAAAAGGTCAGAGAGTGTAGGAGGGTAAAGAAATAGGAGTGTCTCTCTTGGTTTCCTGGTTTAGGGCTGACCTCAGTAACATTACAAAAGAAGGTCAAGTTTGCATTATTCCCTCTCTGAACCTCCTTTCCCCTAAACTCTTCCTGTCTTCCACAATTTCTGCCCTCTACTTCTGAACCTGTAGCTTCTTTTGCAGCTCCCTGATTCTCTCCTGGTCCCACGGCAGTGTGGGGTCGGCAGCCAGGGAGGACAAGGGACAGGGCTGGGGAGTAAAAGGACATACAGTGGTCTCACTGCAAGCGCCAGACAAGCCGTCTGTTTACAAAGAGGGGTCTGCCTACTTTGAGAAAGGTGCTTGCAACTCGTTTTGCAATCTGAGGATCCCCAAGCCAAACCAAAAATCAAGGCTAGGAAAGGGAAGGCGGTGACTAATCTGGATAAAAGGCAAAAAGATTCAGTCTGGTCTTGGCAACTGGTAGTTGAGAGAAGAGGAGCTGGTTTAAGGCTGGGACTTGTCCCGGAAAATGGTATAATTTAAAAGCTTAATATGAGAAGAGTGTTTACGGTTATGGAAAGGTTTGATGTTCCAGTTCTAGTGAAAAAGATGGGCAACAGCTGTTCCTTTTCATTCCTAATAGGCTTCCAAGAGCTTGTTTTGAAAGGTGGGATTTGGCATAGCTCCTTCCCACCAGCAGAAAGATCAAAACAAACCAATCCTCTCTTCATATTGCCCACAAGCATTTGCACTAGAAAAAAAGACTGGAAGGAAACCCTCCAAAATGCTAAAGGCGGTTTTGATTAGGTGAGGTGCTGGGTAATTATTAGCTTTTATTTCTATGTAGTTTCTAAATTTAAATAAGCATATATAATTGAGGGGGAAAAACACAACTTAAAGACCAAGTAAAATCAGATCTGAAGTTGAATCCACTGTGTTCGTAGACCCCCACAGCTGGCTGACACATAGTGCACGAGACAGATTTGCTAAGTCAGAACACATCTAGAAAAGGCAACGAAATAGCTCTGGGACTGGTCAAAAATGGAACTGAAATGAACACTTAAGTGTCTACTACAGCCTGGCAGGGTGCTCAAGTGTTTGTATGAAAGATTTCATTTAATGATCTCAACTCCTGAGGTCTACACTGCAGCTGAAATTTAGATGGGTGAGTCTGGGAGCAGCGAGGTCGCTTGCCTGCCGACACTGCGGGGTCCACCAGCCTTCAGCTCCTTCTCACGCCCCGCACTGCTGCCCTGTGCCCACGACAGGCCTGGCTAACAACTGGGATCTCTTGTCCCCACTCTTAGGTCTCTGGAACAGCTCTGGGGTTTGCTGTTTTATGCCTTGGAGTTCTTTGTAAACTTGTGTTGGAGGAAAAGTTTCTGCACCTAAAAAGAAAGTCTTAGCATGGGACTGACAGTCTCCAAGTTCTTTCCAGCTGTAAACATCTCTTGGAGTGCTTCTTCACTGAGCTCATTTGAACTGGCGTTACCTGTTCATACCCTTTTAGGAATCTGCTTAGGGATGCACCAAGGAGAAGTGGCGATGCCTTCATTTCCAGGAAGGACTTCCACGTCCCTGGGACTGTTTTCACCGTGCCCAGCCCTAGGCCTGTTCTGAAACACAGGCCATCCTTGGTGAGGATTAGTGGGGCTCTGGGTTCAATGGCTGTTATGTCAAAGGCATGAGCAAAGCCTGTAGCCCGTCTTCAAGCATCCGAGGAAGCCCGGTCTTCACAGGTGCACCTAGTTTAAAGCTGGTCAGCCAGGCTCAAGGAAGGGGTGGGAGGGGTAGGGAAGGCAGGGCTTTGAGTCACCAGAGGGGTTCCGGTGACAGGAGCAAGCTCGCCACTCCCCAAGGTACTGAGCCTGGAAACAGCCCTCTTCTCCCTGTTAGACTCCATCCCAGTATGTTCCTTGCTTTAAGCAGAGTCAGGACATGTAAAAGGAAAAACGTGTTGATCTGCTCAAAACGGGGCTGTATGTCAGTTACGTCTGATCACATGATGCAGTTTGGAGAAGTTCCAACAACTTGTGTTGACAAAGGACTAGGTGAGTGTGTCAGCAGAGATGCCATGGGTGAGGGGAGCCGCAGGCCCTCGACATTCCTGGGTTCAAGTTCAGAGTGACTGTGAGCAACTCTGAAGGCGCAGGGCAGGCTCGATTGGTTGTGTTGGTGAAGCGGGGCCAAACTAGAACCACAGACTGGGAGGCTGACACGGGAGGGAGGGGGCGGCGGTAGGTGAGCCACTTGGTCGGTCAGTGGACCTGGCTGGGGCTGAGCACCTGCACCCAGGTGTGGCTTGAGGCCCCCCTCTGTCCCTGCAGGTGACGTGGGAGTGACAGGGCCGCTCAGAGAAAACAGGCCCTGAGGTCCCTGTCAGCTCACCCTTTCAGCACCTTCCAGGCCCTTCCGCAGTCACTTCCATTGAGACATCCACCAGGATGGGGCACCAGCCTCGGGGCTCCTGAGACAGCACTTGCTCCTCCTGGAGCACACAGTCCAGGCATTTGCTGGGACAATCATCTATATTCATGAAATTAATGATTCTCAAAAGCCTGAGACCACGCCCCCAGAACTGTCACTTCCACTCACTCATTCAATATAACGCAGGGTCTCTTATGCACCGTCTACAGTGCCTGATTTACCGCAATTACCAAGGCACAATGACCACACCCACAAGCAGGATGGGGCAAGCTTCAAAGAAGTCAAAAGCTAAGTGGTCAGTGCTATGAAAGCCCTAAGCAGAGGGCCCCCGCAGAACATAAATGAACTCTTAACAGAGCTGCGGGGTGTTGGCAGGACCGGGGAGGGGGCGCCTGAGCAAGCTGCCTGCAGATGTCCGATCCAGTCCCGAGAAGCTGAGACGGGGTGAGGGGATAGAGCATTCTTCCAAACCTCACACCAAGCATAAAAGCCCCCAAGGCCAGGAGAACCTGGCAAGTTCAAGGAAGTAAAGGCGTCTTGAAGGCAGAGAGGGGCTGAGGCCAGAGCCTAAAGGGCCCTGTCTCTGTGGTAAAAAGTTTGGGCAGCTATGGAAGAGGTTTTACGCGGGGGGTCATTTTCAGAGTTGCATAGGTTAAATCATTCTCAGCTCTAAGACTCGAGAGTCTGAGAAAGGGCTGCGAGCGGTGGACAAGAGCAAAACTAGCAGGTGCACAAGGGCTCCTGTGTGTCTGATTTCACTTCCATTTTCTGAAACCCAACGGGAGAGAAAGCACAGATCAGAGCTGGAGTCAGGAACCAGCATTGATATTGAAGGAGAGGTCCGAGTGGGCCCCGTCTCAGCTGTGCTCGGCCAGCACCTCCTTCTGGCAGGCTCACATCAGAGCTCCTAGGTGATTCTATGGAGTCTGATTGGCAATTGCCTAGTCTTTAAGGGAGTGCATTTGTGGGGTGCACGGGGGAGCTTCTGAGCATCTTATGTCGCCACACTTACCTGAGGACATTCCCTGGGACCGATCCTGGGTCAGGTGTTGAAGTTCTCCTTGGGATAACACTGTTCCATAGCCCCCCAGGTTCAGCTGGGCCAGGGCAGGTGGGTTCTTAAAGACCACAGACTGGCTCACAGTCCCCACTTCAACCCCTCTGGCTTGCCCTTCTGAAATCTAGACCCAGGAAGGCTAAACATTACAGTTTCCAGACTCCCACAGGTGACCTAGATTCTGCCAAGCAGAAGCACCCAGGTAAGACTCTCACTGGAGGCGGGCAGTGTAGACCAGAACCTCTGGCAAGCATGGGCAGGAGGCATCTGCTCCTTCCGGGACAACAGGAGTCAAATTTCCGGAGAACAGTTCCTCACAGCTCCAGCCCCCAATGGCAGGCATCAGTTATAGTGCTTGCACTGCAACCCAGGGTGTGAACCTGCGGATGTGTTTTTGTGTTTTTTTCTGGCTGTATTGCTTTCCACTGTGTTGATTCATGTGTCTGCTTATTTCTCTTTCCTGGAGATTCGGTGAGCTATCTAAAAGCCACTGCTCCACCCTCACTTGCCACAGTCAGTGGATTCTGTTGTCTGCAACTCAGAACACTGAGTGACACGCTACCCTGCTCCCCACCCCTCTGTGTGCACCAGAGCCGCTGGGGGCTCAAGTTACAGGCAACACTGTGAATTTCTGAAGTAAGAGAAGAGGAAAAGGAAGGTTATTAGAAACCGCACATTGTATCTTACAGACGATTTCCTGAAAGCTAATAAATTCTATGAATCCAGCAATATTCTCTGAGCTCTAAGAGAGCTCTTTATTTTAAAATGTCCTGCCACAGATCCTTCTGTGAAGTTAGGATATGTTTGGTAATGTGAATAATCCTCCTCTAATTTAACTGTTCTGCATTTTTCATGCATAATAAAGACAAGAGGAAGACTCTTGCCAGTCCCTAAATTGCTTCCTGATGGCAAAGTGCCACGGTTGGGGAGAGCTGGGTGCAGCCAGAAAGGTGCTGGGGGGCCACGAGTGGGCACTGAGTGGTTCAGTGCCGTAACCAGATGCGTCAACCCCATGTTTACACCTAGAGAATTTCACCACCTCCACGCTCTCTGGCACACCTTTTCCTAAGATGACAAATACCCAGGTAGGGGAATCACACCAACTGTTTTTCACTTAAGACCCCACTCCGAAAATAACCGTGGGGTGCCTGGGGTGTGCCCTCGGAGGGTCCGAGGCCGCAGGGTGAGCCAGCAGCCTCCAAAGCCTCCTGAAAGCCATGGCCAACAACTCGGCAGGCATTGCCAGGGTGGCCGCGAGCATCCCAGGAGGCAGTGCCAGTGGGCACACGTCAGAGCCGCTCCTAGTCCTAGTCCTGAGCCTCAAGCTCTGCCATTACACAGATGCATGCCCACTGGCTGATGCAGCGCCAGCAAGCCCAGCCCCCCAGTGCAGTGATCAGGGCGGGACATACACGCGGATCTCCAGAGTGCATTAGCGCTTCAGGGACCACTGCCAAGAGGTCAGGCCAGTCCCAAAGCAAGAGAGCATGGCACTGCCCTGAGTCTAGACTCAGATCACTGGGGCTCAATCGCACCTTGACTGACCACGTGGCCAACATGCAAAGTATCTCCCTGTCGCAGCCTCATCTATAAAATAACAATATCAGTGCTTACCTTAGGTGGTTGTTGTGAAGATTAAATGAGCAAATGTGTACAAAGCCCTCAGAACGGTGCCTGGGATGCTGTAAGCGTTAGGTTTCCACCTCTATCATTACCTCCATTTATCATGTCCACACAAAGATCAGAACACACTATTGGCTACTGCTATGGGAATACGAGCGTCTCTCAATATCTATAAATCAAGCAGGGAGGTAGAGTTTGAAGACAGTGGCAGTTAAGCAATCAGAACTGTCTGTTAACGGTTGAAGCTCTAGACATCGCTTTGTCAATGATCACCTGATCAGTTGCATATCAATCTGGTGGTATGCAAAATTACCCCAAGCATTGCACAATTTCTTGACCCCAGGTTGACTAAGCCTCCATCCACCTTGTAGCTCATGCCAAGAAATGATGTACCAAATAATATTTCAAATATTAAACACCTGAATATACGGTGATGATGATTTAGTTACATCCAAATGTTACACCCCATTAAAACTGTTTTCCTTGAAGCAGGCAGTCCCTGACGGATGGGAAGTGTGAACTGCACATCTCCTTCGGCAAGTCCTTGTCCAACAAAACTTATCCCTTGCACATCAGCAAAGCAGTGTTGACGAGGAGGACACAGATGCAAATTGCTTCAGCTGTAGGATCTTTGGAGAGTCTGATCAAACCTCCCCATTTTTCAGATGAGAGATCCCAGAAAGGTGAGTGATGGACCCGGGGCCGTACAGCTGTGACATCCCGTGGCTGGGAGCCTGGCCCCCCAGCCTAGCTTGTGCTTGTCCCTTTTGATCTCCATCCACCACTCCTCTGCCCTCTCATGACACAGGGCTGGATGCTGCGGTGTCATTTGGAAATGGGATTCTGGCTTGAATGGTGCTTTATCGCACTCTTTCCATATGCCAGGCACTAGAGTGTCCCGGCCAGAAGCGCACAAGGGTGTCACCACAAAAAGAAAGCATTATAGATTCCAAGTTACCAGCAGCATTCTCTGTCACAGGGGCTCCTCCTGATGCAAGAGAAGCAAAAGCCTTGGGATTTTCTGTAAAAAAATCTGTAAACTCCACATTCTTCTCTGCCTCTCGTCAGGCAGAGGCTGGAATGTCCATCTCCACCTCTCCAAGACCTCAGTCCTCCAAGCCTCTTCTACTGCCTCTGAATTCGCTGAGCTCCTTCCTCTGCGCCCTGCTCCGACGGCCCAGTGCTTAGGTGGCATTTAACTGTCTGCTGCTTTGTTTGATGGTTACTTGTTTACTTGCATATTTCTTCCCCTGCTGTTAGAGGTGCACTCCATGAGGGAAGAGGCGTTTTCCTGCTGACTTCTATAGCCACAGTGCCTGGCACATAGTGGGTACTCAATAAATTTCGTGGGGTAGGTGAATGAATTCTGCTGGGCAGGGGTAGCACAGGAATTTCTACATGGAAGTGTAAGAGATGGCAGTTTACTGGGATGGGTGGGTGGGGATAAAGAGACTTTACACAGTAAACACTTTATTACTTAAGATTGTAGCCTTATTTAGATGTGGGCATTGCTGAAGGTTTGGGGCTGTTAAAGAATTCTCCAGGGAAGCGGGTGTGGCTCAGTGGATGGAGCCCCCGTTTACCATGTGGGAGGCCCGGGTTCGCTTCCCGGGGCCTCCTTGTGAGGGCACACCGGCCTGAGTGGTGCGGTGGGCTGATGCAGCAACCTCACAGCAGGAAGCGGGTGTGGCGCAATGGATAGAGCACCCGTTTACCATATGAGAGGCCCCAGGTTCGCTTCGCTTCCCGGCGCCTCCTTGTGAGGGCAGGCCAGCTCGGGGGGGGCGCCGTAGGCTGATGCGGCAGGACCTCACAGCAAGGGGGAGATAAGCAGACACAGAGAAGACACGCAGCGAATGGACACAGCAACACAAGCAGCAAGGGGGGGATAAATAAATAAAAAATAAATAAATCTTAAAAAAAAAAATTCTCCATTGCCTCCTTGGGAACTCGTC
>JAQZBX010028678.1:0-27700 GCA_029593785.1 Cabassous unicinctus
AAAAAAATTAAGTTGCTTTAAAATAAATAAATTTTAAAAAAATAAAGATAATTGGAAACTCCTCTTATGTTTGGAAATTAATAAATATACTTCCAAATAAAAAATCACAATGGTTATTAGGTGATATTTTTACCTAAATGAAAACACAACTTTTCAGAATTTGAGTCAAACTATAGTGAAAATTAGGAAATATCTTAAACTGGATGAGAATATAACCTACCAGAATTTGAGTAAAAAAATTTTAATGAAAATTTGAAAATATTTTTATCTGAAAGATAGTAAGGTGATAGATAAAAAATTGTGTAATGCAGCTAATGCCTTACTAAGAAATGTATAACATTGAATGCATTTATTAGAAAAGAAGAAATGCTGAAAATCAATGAAATATAAATCTTGAGAAATTAGAAAAAGAATATGCAATGGAACAAAAGAAATTAGAAGGAAGAAAATAATAAAGATAAGAAAAATTAGCAAACAAATAATAAAGAAGTCCAATAAAGAAATAAGTTCAATGAAGTTGGTTTGCTGAAGTCTAACAAATTAATCCAGATAAGCCTATCAAGACAAGATCAGAGAAGGCACAAATACACAACAGTGAAAATGAAAATGCCACAGCACTGCTAATCATCCTGCAGACATCTAAAAGAATCATCAGATGCAATGAAACGGTGTCCAATACCACTTAAAAATAATCCAGGGTAAATAGGTAGTGGGAAGAATACAGATGAAATAATTGGCTATGTAGTGATAATTCTTGAAGCTGTGGGATAAGCACATTAAAGTTTATCATACTATTCTAATTTGGTATATGCTTGAAATTTTTCAATAAAGGGAGAAAAAAGTTAAAAAACTATCAAAAGATATTACCTGTAG
This sequence comes from Cabassous unicinctus, assembly GCA_029593785.1. Classification (NCBI taxonomy): domain Eukaryota; kingdom Metazoa; phylum Chordata; class Mammalia; order Cingulata; family Chlamyphoridae; genus Cabassous; species Cabassous unicinctus. Next base: position 874 of record JAQZBX010028678.1, read on the forward strand.
AATAACCAGGCACCCCACTTTAGGCCTTCTGTCATGGTATCCCAACTGTTTTGGCATTTCACCTGAGTACTTTTGTAACATAGTATTATTATTAATAACTTCAGTAAACATAAGCCAGAGTGCATTGGGTAGACTTCCTCCTTGTACTTCTATCCTCTGCCATGGCCTTATCTAGTAAGATGTGAGATGTATGGTCAATGAACAGTGTTCACTTTAAAACTTAAGGTGATGGGGGAGTGGATGTGGCTCAAGCAGTTGAGCGCCTGCCTCCCACATGGGAGGTCCAGAGTTTGGTTTCCAGTGCCTCCTAAAGGCAAAAACAAACAACAAGCAAACAAACAAATGAAGGAACCAATTCAGGGGAGCGGATGTGGCTCAGTGGTTGAGCACTGGCTTCCCACTTACGAGATTCTGGGTTCAATGCCCAGCCCTAGTACCCCCCCAAAAAAACTCAAGGTGACGGATGACAATGCATCTCTCTTTCCTGAACCCTAACCAGACCCAGTGTAATGGGCACCTGCCTTCATTCACGGCCACAGGCCAGGTGCTCGCCGATTAAACCAAGCGCATCCAGACAAGAAGGGCTGCCCCAGCTGCCTCTGCCTGGGTCCTGGGGTGGAGGGGAATAGTCATCAGTACTGCTCTGGCCAGCCACTTGGAGTTCTAGTGAATTGTGCCAACAATTTCAAATTTAGAAACATAATATTCAAATTAGAAGAACACTGCAGGCCATTTTATGAAAAAAATTAAAAATAGTAAGACCATATTAGAAAAGTATCAGAAAAATATGAATGACACAGAATATCAGTGACAGATACAGCCAACAAACTAATTCAATGACATGAATAGGTACTAATAATAAATATTTAATTAGGTTATTTTATAATTTTAGATGTTCAATATAAAGAAGCTTTTAGGTGCTAATGAAAATAGATAGGCTCTTATTTTATATAAATGGTTTTATATTTAAAAATAAATTTTCAGAAAAAAAACATTTTACAAGTGTCCCAAAATAATAAAAATCAATTTTGGTTCAATAAATAAATATTTCAAAAATTACATACAATTAAATACATGTTAATTATTTTAGTGTTCCTGCTCACTCTCAAAAGTTTCCCAAAAGAATTATAAATTATATGATCTAATAATTATGAACAGCCTGATGAAAATGAATTTGGAAATATACACAAACAAATTTTTAAAAATTTGAATTTATGTAGAAAACCAAAAGGGGGAAACATTAAATAAAAAAAGATTTTATGACTAAGAGATTTCAAAATGAGTAGGGAGGTCATTCTGGAGGTTATGCTTATGCAGGTCTCAGGTAGACGTCACAAACTGCCACAGCAAACAAAGCCTCAAACAAAAGTGCTCCCGAGGACTTTAGCGACGCCCGGACGCAGGGAAGCCACACGGACTCATGAAATCAACACCCCTTCGGCAGGTCCTATTTGGGAATATATGATAACCTATTTCCCCAATATAACATAGTTATACTCATTTATAACTCTCTTAATAATGATTTTTCCATTCCTTTTATTTCAACATATAATTTTCAATATACACCTTAAATATATGTCCCAGAGACTTAAATCTTCAGATTGTGCTTCTGCCGGTTGAGCCCTGAATCCCAGCAGAGTTGCAGCCAACTCCTAGTCTCCAGTTCTTTGGGCTTGCCCTGGACAACTAACAAAACGATGGTGATGGACAAGCCCATCCCAAAAAACAAGGAGCATCTCTACCTGCAAGCAGTTCTTTCCATCTGCCCCATTGCCTACGTCCTCTCTCAGCCTGAAGCAGTCAGAGAGGACATCACCCCAAATCCCTCAAGAGTGAGGAATGAACAAACATAAGGGGGGACGTGTAACCAAGACCAACGCAGATTATCTTGTGTTAAAGGAAGAACCTGTGACCTTGAGATGAACACAGTAGCTGCCAGGGGCTTAGAGGGGAGGGGGAGGGATGAATAGGTGGAGCACAGGACGTTTTTAGGGTAAGTGAGAATGTTCTGGATGATACTGCAATGACAGATACATAACATTATACTTTTGACAAAGCCTATAAAATTGTGCAGCACAAAGTGTAAACCACAATGTAGACTATAGTCCAAGGTTAGTAGCTTCAATATTGACTCATCAGTTGCAACAAATGTACCAAACTAATGTAAGATGTTATTAAGAGGGGAAACTGCATATGTGGGTGTGGGGGGTTATATGGGAATTCCCTACACTTTTGGTGTAATTTTTCTGTAAATGTGAGCCTAAAGTTCTCTAAAAATATAGTTTATTATTACAAAAAGAGAAATAAGTAATAAGAAATGAGAACAATATTATAAATATCAAAGAAATTAAACCTTTAATAAAAGTCTTCACTCAAAGAAAATTCCAGGCCAAGAGAGTTTGTCTGTGAATTTTAACAAACAGGAAGAAATAATCCCATTGTTTTTTACACAAACACTACCAGAGAATAGAAGAGGTGGAAAACCTTCTCAACTTATAAGGCCAGCATAGCCTCAACAAGGAGATATGAGAAAGGAAAATTACAGGTAAATCTGACTCATGAACATAGAAGCAAAACTTTTACATATTATAAAAGTAAGCCACACCAAGTAATATTTAAGGGTTAATATGTCGCAACCAGTTTGGTTTGTGGAAAGTTGACTCAACATTCAAAAGTTAATTGGTGGGAAGTGGATGTGGCTCAAGCGATTGGGCACCCGTCCACCATATAGGAGGTCCGGGGTTCGATTTCCAGGGCCTCCTGGTGAAAAGCAAGCTGGCCTGCGTGGAGAGCTGGCCCATGCAGAGACCTGGAGCAGCAAGATGATGCGACAAAAAGACACACAGAAGAGAAACAATAAGAGACACACCAGACCAGGGAGCTGAGGTGGCTCAAGAGACTGACCACCTCTCTTCCACTCCAGAAGGTCCCAGGATCAGTTCCTGGTGCTGCCTAAAGAGAAGACAAGCAGACACAGAAGAACACACAGAGAACAGACAGAAAGTGCAAAAATAACAAGGAGGGGGGTGTGGTGGGGTGGGGAAATAAATAAATAATTACATCTTTTTTTTAAAAAAAAAAGGTCAATTGGTATACCCTGTCCCAATCAAGATGATGGAATGAGAAGCTCCAGGGCTCCATCCTCCCACAGAAACTTTGAACAACCAGCAAGAACTGACAGAAACATCATTCTCAAAGCTCCACAAAACAGTTAAAGGATTGATGTATCCGGGTGAGTACCAATGCAAGAAAAAGGCAAGTTAAAAATGGCAGTATCGCTTGGTGATCATGCTAGCCTCTTCCTCAACACCTCACCAGCCGAGCACGAAGCAAGCCAGAATTCCCAGTGCAAATCCATGATGCTGGTTCTGGAGGGAGCAGAGTCCCATACAAGGGAGCCTCAGTAAGATAAGTGCCAATTTCTCATCAAAAAACACGGAGGCAAGAAGGCAGTGGGATGACGTCGTTAATGAGCTGAAAGCAAAAGATTGACAACCAAGAATTCTATATCCAGAAAAACTGTCTTTCAGAAATTAGAGAGATTAAGGCAATCCCTGATAAACAGAATCTGAGGGAGTTCATCACCACTAGACTGGCCTGACAAGAGGTGCTAAAGGGAGTTCTGAAGGTTGAAAGGAAAGGACAACAGACAGTAGATCAAAGCTTGATGAAGAAATAAAGATCTCCAGTGAGAGTAATGACATGGGCAAAGATAAATGCCAGTACTATTGTATTTTTCATTTTTAATGTCATTTTTTACTCCCTACGGGATCTAAAAGATATATGCTCAAAATGTAATGATAACTCAGTGGTTTTGGACTCACACTGTATAAATATGTAATTTGTATCAAGAACTATAAAAAGGAGGGGGAATGGAGAGGTATAAGAACATAGTTTTTGTATACTATTGAAGTTAAGGTGGTACCCAAACAAGAGAAATTGTAATAGACTTAGGATGTTAAATTTAAGCCCCTAAGTAACTACAAAGAAAATATTGGAGAAGATGCAAGCTCATAGAGACAGAAAGTAGCGTCCAGGTTGTCAGGGCAGTGGACAGGAGGAATGAAGAGTTCATGTAAAATAGCGGCGGGTTTCTGTTTGGGGAGACGGAAAAGCGTTAGTAATGGATGGCAGTGTGGACACTGCAACACTGAGAATATGATTAATCCCACTGAAAGTTATGTTTGGGAGTGAAGCTTGGGAAAGTTTATGTTGTATATATGGTCCCACAAATAAAAACAAAACACAACAAAACAAAAGTAAGAGCAACTAAAGAGACAATGGCGATTAAATGCAGTACGTGATCCTGGACAGTTTCTAACAAGGGAGGACAAAAGACTTATTGGATCTGTCTATAAACCTACAATTTCTCTAATAAAAAATAAGTTTTCTTAAAAAGGATATTATTAGGAAATATAAAACACTGGAAGATAGACTCTAAGCTGTATATCAATGTTAAATTTCTCAAGCTTGATAACTGCACTTAAGGCTCTTGTATAAGTGAATATCCTGAGGATGTTACATGACGATTTTAAGGAGCATGATGTATATGACTTACACTCAAATGTTCAGAAAATAGATGGATAAATAGATAGGTAGATAGATAAACGGATTGATGTGGGTAAATGAATGGATAGTAGATAAATGAACTTATAAATAGATGGATGGAATGATACAGCAAGTATGGCAAAATGTTAAAATTGGAGGATCTGGGTATCTAGGGAGATGGGCATACATTGGAGCTCTCTGTATGGAGTTTGTATTATTTTTGTAACTGTCATGGAAGTTTGAAATTATTCTAAAATAAGAAGTTAAAAATAGCTATCAGTGTAATTCACAAAAAAAGAAAATAAAGAAGATAAAAATATTATCTCGATATTAGCATAAAAACATTTGAAAAAATCAATATATATGCATGTTTTCAAAAGCAATTCCTAGCAAACTAGGAATATAAATCTGATCAAGTGTATCTATAAAAAAACCTATAGCAACCATCTTATTTAATGGTAAAATTTTGAAAGTTTCCCCTTTGAGATCAGGAACAAACTAAGATGCCCATTATCACAACTTCTACTCAAAATCATACTGAAAGTCCTAGAAAGTGCTAGAAGATAATAAATTAAAAGTGTCAGTATTGAAAAAGAAGAAAATAAATTCTATTATTCACAGATGATGTGATTATACAGAATATTTAAAATAATAAGTGATTTTATTAAGATTGTTGGACAAAGATCAATATACAGAAATATCCATTGCATTACATTAATTGCAACTAACAAAAATGGAAATTAAATTTTTTAAAAAGATGTCATATTCAATAGCATTAAAAATATCAAATTTCTAAGACTATATCTAAAGAAAGACAGGTACAGCTGCTACATAGGAAGTTATAAAGTAGTTAGTATAAAATCAAAGAAAATCTAAATAAATAGATGTATATATCATATTTCGGTAATAGAAGAATCACTATTGTTAAAATGGCAATTCTCCCCAAATTGATTTCATGATTTAATGCAATCCTCCAAAATTCCTTAAAGGGTTTTTGGATATTTTTGGTGTATTTTAACAAGCTAATACTAAAATCTATATTAAAAGGTTTTAATAAGCTAAAGAATATCCAAGACTCACTTGAAGAAGACTCTGATAGGAGGATTTTCTCTGCTGGATATCAGAATCAAGACCTCTCATGAAATGACAGTAATTAAGAGTGTGATAGTGATAGACCAATGGAACATATTAAAGAGTCTAATCTAGAAATAGGCCTACCCATATGTGGGCTCTAGATTTAAGAAAAAGGTGGCACTACACAACTATGAAAAACTGATAATTTTTTCAATAATAGTGGTGAGACAATTGGATATACATATGGGAAAAAAAGAAATATTGCCTACTTTATTTTTTTAATTAATTGACTTATTTTAAAGAAACTTTAGATTACATAAATGTTACATAAAAAATATGGTGGATTCCCATATGCCCTACTCCCTCCCCTTCCAAACTTTCCCACATTAAAAACAATTATTTCCCAATTAACAATTATTAGTGTGGTACAATTTTAATGAGCCCATATTGAAGCATTGCCACCAAACGTGGATTATAGTTTACATTATAGTTTACACTCTATCCTGTGCAATTTCGTTAGTTATGACAAAATATATAATGGCCTGTATCCATCAAACCAACATCATGCAGAACAATTCCAATGTCCTGAAAATGCCCCCATATAAATATTACAGCTATTTTTCCCTCTCCCTCCCCTCAGAACCTCCAGTGGCCACTGCCTCCACATCAATGATAAAAGGTCTTCCATTGCTAGAATTACAATAAGTCTATAGCAGAATAATAGTAAGTCTACTTTAGTCCATTGTTCATGCCCCAGTCTTGAGGATTTGAGAATGCTGATGCCCACTCTGCCTCTAATTGAGAGGGGGCTTAGATTCCATTAAGTTACATGCAAATATCTCTCAGGTGGATTGCAGATCTAAACGTAAAAGGCAAAGGAATAATGTTTCTAAAATATAATATAGGAGAGTATATCCATTACCTAAAGGAGGGAAAGAGTTCTTAACCAGAATATAGAAAGAATTACCCATGAAAGAAAAGATGAGTAAACTGTATATAATAAAATGTTTAAAGTACCTTCCTTAAAAGATTCCAAAAGACTGTCAGAAAGGCAAGCCACAGAGAGGGAAACGTTTGCAATCCTTAAAACTGACAAGGGTTCATTTCTGGAATATAGAGAAAAGTCCCACAAATCAAAAAGACAGACCATTTGATAGAAAAATGACCAAAAGCATACTTCAAAACAGCTGATATCTAAATGACCAATGACGTGTGAAGAGATGACCAACATCACTGTCATCAGGGAAATGCGAGTTGAAACCACAATGTAATACCACTGCACATTTGCCAGAAAGACTGAAATGAAGACGACTTATAATAACAGTTGAAGAGAACGCAGACCAATTGGAATTCATTGCTGATAAGAGTGTACAACCACTTTGGAAAACTGGTGGTATCCACTAAAGCTGAATGTACACCACTGTTTACTCCAGCAATTCCACTCCAACAGAAATGTGAGCACAGGACACTACGGTGGTTTGAAGCTATACATACCCAAGAAAAATATGTTCTTAAATTTAATCCATTCCTGGGAGTATAAACCCATTTTAAACAGGAGCTTTTGATGAGGATTTTAATCCTTTTTTAAAGATTGCAAATGTCTTCTCCCTCTCTGTGGCTTACCTTTCTTTGGTGTCTTTCAAGGCAGGCACTTTAAAAAAATAAGGAAGAGTCTTAATCTTATTACTGGAGTACTTTATAAGTGGAATGAAATTCAGAGAGAGACACACACAGGGAGCAGCCAGATGCTGAAATCAATGGAACCTGGAAGAGACAGGAGAGACCAGAAGACACTGCCATGTGCCTTGCCATGTGAGAATCTAAGGACCAAGGATCACTGACAGCCATTCCCAGAATAACATGGTCTTCAGGGAGAAAGCATCATTTTGATGATGCCTTGATTTGGCTTTCTCTTCACCTCAAAATCATGGGCAAATTAATTCCCATTGTTAAGCCAAACCACTGCATGGTATTTGCTTGAACAGACCAGGAAACCAAAACAAGACCAGAAGATAGGTAAAAGAATGCTCATAACAGTATCTTTAGCCCCAAATTGAAAACAGTTCCAATGTCCAATTATGGTAGACCCATTCCAGGCAAATCTATTCATCACTGAAAACAAATGAACTGCAATTACATGCACAATACAAATGAACTTCACAAATATATTGTTGGGGGGAAAAAGCAAGACATGAAATAATATATACTACATGAGATATATAATAAAATCATTCAAAACCTGGCAAAACTAAACTGCAGTGGTATGTTAACAGTCAAGACATTTATCTAGGAAATGACCAGATGTTTTCTAGATTACCCAGATACCCCAAGGTTTCTTGAAATAACTCAGAAAAAATTCAGTCTTCTTGATCATTGAGTAAGAAAATACTCTGTTTGATAAAATCTGAAGTAGAGCTATAGAACTTTTCCCTAGAGGGAATTGTGTATGCTTGGTTTGCAGGCTTTGGAAAAGAGTTTAATAATTTTTGTACCCAAATCTTGGTTCTACCATTACATAGCTGTGAGAATTTGGGCAAGTTACTTACCTTCTCTTTGTCCCAAATAACTCATCTGTAAAAGGGGGGCAGTAACATTTACCTGACAAGATTAGCAGAATTAAATCAGATAATATATATGGAATGCAGAATTATATAAATCCTAGTATTTAATAGGCACTCAGTGGCACTTATTAGTGGGTGATATATTTGCCATTATATGTATCTGTTTTAATGGTTAAGTTCATAAAAAGAAAAGAAAGAGAACTAATATTTTCTGAATCTATTATGCTTCTGGCTCTGCATCAGACAACTTCTATATTTTAATTTAACCCACAGCACTATTAAGTAAGGATAATTACTAATTGATTTTATGATGGAAACATATGATGGAAGTGGTTAAATAATTTGCCCAATATCAGACAGCTAGTTTGGAATAAATGTGTCTTTGTCATAAATAATTGGAATATCACTTATCCGGCGGTAAAATTTGACATCTTCTCCAACATGTATCTGCCCTTCTGTTTTATAAACTATCTCCCCCCAGCCTTGTTTTTCAGGGTCAGGAAAATTCTCACACTGTCTTTCTTCACCCAGTCTTACATTTCTTGCCTTACCAGCCCCCAATCAGTACCTTAAAGATCCAGACCTAAAATTAGGCAGTAGGTAGAAGGGATGAACTGGGCAGGAGGGGACTCTCTACTAGTGGCTTTTGACACTTTCCCCTCTCGGGGATAGAGTACATGGCTTCACACCTTAGAGGAGAAGTTACACCTATTTGTCCCTGAGTCACCACCACCGCCCCCACACCTGACACACACCGTTTTGCTGTTGTTGGGGATTTATCTATATTGACCTCCAAGTACAACTGAAAGCTTGAAGAATAATGAGTTACTAATATCCCCAGGACCCAACAAGGAGCCAGACTGGAAGAAACAGAGACCAAGACCAGGACACTATGGCACAGAGAAAAGGAAAGAGAGTCCTTTTCATTTTTATCAGGAAAAATAAAGGCAGTATTTTGCTTCCCTGAGAATCAAGAAACTCAAGCTTGAGGGACTGAGTTCTGTAAAACATTCGGAAGCATCTCAGTGTTGAGGTCAACGGAAACCAACAGTGGCTTCCACTCGTTGTCCAGAGTCGCTCTCCAGAAGGGCTGCCCCGCCTGCCCGTGGCAAGGAAGAACGAGCACCGTATCTTACCAGCGTAACCATGATGGACGCTGGCACGGAGCTGTAGAAACGAAGGGGCCAATTCCTAAAACTTCTAAGTGTGGGAAGTTAAGATTTCAACTTCTCCAACCTCCTGTCCCTGTAAAAGTTGTTAAGTCATGCTGCGTAGTACCCAACTTAGTTAATTAATTTTAATTAAAATAATCAGCAAAGTTGTCTCACTAGCGCAGGTTGTAGGGCTTGGACCAAACCAGTTTTATCTGTTCCTAGATGACCACATCAGCATTAAATTCTATGGATATTCATATAATTACAGCAAATCAGATCTCAGAAGGCAAGGTTTTCAAAATAAACAGATCATTTCAGAAAAGCCTTCATTTTTCTAAAGCACCCACCATGAGGATATCTTTTTGAAACAGCAGAGCTCTCTGGTGCATAAAAGTATGACTCAATTTTTATTTATTTTTTTACTCCAGGGATTCAAACCAAGTGAAATATCAGGCCAGGTCAGGTCGGGTTTGGAGGATATTTTGATGATCTGGTTTTGTTCCATTTCAATTGCTTTAGAAAAATTTATAATGTCAGTCATAGCTCAGACTGACTCACAGAGGCTTTTCAGAGTGCTAGGGATGATACAAGGGGAAACTTGTGGTTTGCACACAGTGCCATCAAAAAGAATAATTTGGAGATTTAATTTCTTTCAGAACTGAAGATATTAATGCAATTTCTACTGCTCTGTAGCTCATAGTCTGATTTTGTTAAAAACTCTTGATTTACATATTTTTTTCAGAAAAGAAAAAGTCACTGCCTAAAATGAGATAAACTTGACATTCAAACTGATCCTTCTTTCCTCTATAAAACTAGAAGCCAGCAAAAAAATTATACATCTATCTTTAAACAATATTAAATATACAGTGAGTGCTACTCTTGAATTTTTCTCAAAATTGAATAACTCAAATGTCATCAAGATTTATCCAAAATCTCTATTTTCAAATTCTTCTATCTTTTGTTAGTTTTTCTCTAAATCATCTTTAATTTCTCCATCTTTTAAGTCAAAATCAAATTTGGGCTTAATATGTTAATAAAAATACCATTTATGAGTATATAAAAATTTATGAAAGATTTTCCAAGTCTCACTCTGTTCGATCCTAAGTTGCAGACTGTCTTATTCTTTTCTCTTCTCTTCCCCTTCTTTCTTTAAAGGATAATACAATGTATGTTTTAGATCATTTTCAGATTAGCCTGTATTAATTGAGAACTATTTTGTATTGTATTGCTTGGATTAAACCCTATATTTTCTCTATTAACCATCATCCCATTATTAGCCATGAATTTCTCATTTCATAAAAAATCTTCCAAGATATTATGATCAATATCTTAACATAGCGTCATCCAGAAGTCTTTCAAGCTAACTTCTATGTTATGACTTAGGGTCACGGTGAAGAGCACGATCTGGGAGCCAGCAGACCTGGGCTTCAATCCCAGTCCTGCTACACCTCGCCATGTGACCCTGAAAAATCCACATAATCTCTCCAGCCCGCTTCCCCATCGCCAACATAGGGCTCGTGGAGGCACTCTAAGGGATGAATCCCATCCCTATGGAAACCTTTAGTGCAGACCCTAAGCCCACACTCTTTTTATTATTATGCTCATTTTGCCTTGTGTTGTGTTTGCCGAGAATGTACAAGTCTGCCAGAAAGGAGGGTTAGAGAAGCCCAAGACTGAAAGACGATGAACCTGGGACGATTTTGCTGATAGAAAGACCAGTTCTCAGTGAGTCCCCAGAGCCATTTTTCTACACCCTGATCTTCAGTGTCTGTAGAATGTCTTTATTCAACCAGATGCATGCTCAGTGGCCATGAGAAATTCATAGGAGCCTGACCATCTCTGAAACTTATGGGAGATTTTCAAATCCTCTGCTGTTCCAAAAGGTGCATTTTTTAATACCGACTAAGCATGTTGGATGATGCAGAATGCACGACAGCATCTTGATTACCATCACTTAAAGGCATTAATTCATAGGAAATTTTCAAACAGTGCCATGCTAATCCCTACCCTCCGAGAGCTTACAATTTAACATAGAGCACACTGATACTAACAAGCAAGGGTCACAGAGAAAAATATCTAAACTAGAAAAATGTTGCTGGCGTAGCTGGCATAGAGAATAAATGAATATGCATGCTCCTTTTGGGTGATTGGGGAGGTGGGAAGAAGTGTAAAGAAATCTATAGACACCTGTGGTTCAAAAAAATAAGCAATCTCCTTCTTCATGTGAAAAGGTTGCCATCGTGTTGTACTAGCAAGATAGTTGCTGAGTCAGGAAGGCACATTTCTCTACACAGGACCATGGTTCTCAATACAAATTGTTATCCCAAGAATAAACTGGAATGTTTACTCTGGACTTAATTAAAACACTAATCAAAACTACTCAACATCTGGAAAATGTGGAATTTAGAATGAAATTTAACAAATGTACTAATTGCTATGCAAGATATTTATGGGTCATGGGGAAAGGAGTCTTCAGTTTAAAGTCTCAGAGGCTGAACTCAGTTCCTAGTTGCTCTCACCAGATGGCTTTTGCGTGGACGTGGTTAGGGCTTCTGAAGCCCTAGGGCTTAGGTGTCCAGGCTTTTTGGTGACATGCTCTATTGCTCTCAGCAGCCCTCACCCCCACCCCAGGACTTCACTCAGGGGGACTTTAATTCAAATCCATTTTGTTTGTTTAATTTAAGAGGAATTTTAATTCAAATCCTGTTTTCTTAAATAATTACAAAAGGAAATACTATCAATTCCACATCTCATTGTACTGTAGGAAGGTAGAACAGTGGAAAAGTATAATTGCTCCTTTTGAGAGAAGGTCCAACTTTATATTGCTGGAATAGGTTATCAGCCCTTACATCTCTAAGCTTTTATCCAACACTTCCATAATCCTGGGGTGACCTTCTCCCCTGCTGCCATCCTATTTATCCTCATATTAAAATAAATGGCTTCTTTCAGAGAAGCCTTTGGTGGCCCTTCCACCCTCTCCTAGCTGAGCAGACTCAGTAGCGTCCTACCAGGCACCCCCACTGCCTGCCTGACTTGTGCATTCAGTGTTGCTTGTGCTGTGGAGTGCCAGGAGGGATGCTGATGGCCACATGCCACCTCCAGCAGGGACTGGTCGTGGAGGATGTCTGAGGGGTGGCAGTGGCAGGAGCGCCAGTGGATATTGAGTAAGTCAGGAGGAACCAACACTATGAACTGGAACAGGAGAGAAGGGAAACGGCTTTTTGCAATATGGCGGCCAATGACTAGTGAGCAGGCCACTCATAAGACAGCTCCTGGGTGCCAAGAGAAACACTCATGAGTAATTCGAAAGGAAACAGGGCCAGAAAGGAAAAGCTCTTTTGTGAGAATCATTTTGATCCTACTTAACCCCTGGAAAATACTGGATGTATTTATGAGCTCATTTTTCCCCTTTAAAATGCAGTTATTGAAGGCAAGATGCACACTTCATTACTGTTTTTCCCTCTAAGTCTAGGTCATGGTCTTGTACCCAGAAGCTGCTCAGAAAAATCTCCATTGAATTATATTATTTCAATCCCTTTCTTTGATCCATAGGTTGTTGAGAGTATTACTGGAAAATTTTCCAGGGGTCATTCATTATAAGAAAAAGTCCAGTGGTGAATATCAATGTATTTTGGCTTACGTGCTGAGTGAACTAGTACCGCAGAGAAGACAAGAACTTTTGAGGTTTTATTAGTCTTCTTTCCTATGTGCTGATTAACCTTAATTCCCTGTTGTCAGTTTCTTGTCGTTTCTTCCAAAATTTCTTTCTGAAAACATAGCTGTTTGGACATAGCTCTTTGTAATAGAACTTTTCCATTGAGCTCTGAGTAGAACAATCAATTAAACAGTAATATCACTAATTTTCATATCATTTTATATCTGTAATACACAGACACATAATTCTCTCACATGGTCTTCAAACCAACCTCTCCAAATAAGCAGAGTAAGTATTGTCGAGTCCACTATTATGTGGAAGCCGAGGTGAGACCATTAGGAGCCAGTAAGTCAGAGTTCAAGCTAAATCTTCTGTCTCCATAACTGCATTCTTTCCACCATACCAGAATACATCACATCCTGGAACTCTTCCTCCAACTTTGTTCTGGAAACATCTAGAAAGCACTTGTGAGCTTGGGTTTCCCATTTGCCACCACCGCTGTCTTCCTTGACCGCATCCCTTCAATCTCTGCCCTTTGCAGAGTTTGACCTCTGAGTGTGTCTGGACTTACATAATGTGTTTGTTCTTCCCAGAGTAACCAAGTAAAATATAACAAATAGGATGAGCAGCAGAGTGGGCAAACACAAATAACTATTAACCTATTAAATCATCTATTCCCAAGAACAATGGTTCACAGAAATGGGAAATGGAAAAGATGCATGAGGTCATCTTAGCCGCCCCCGCACCAAAGCAGGTTCAAGCCCAGAGTGTCGACGGCCAAGTGGCTGCTCCGTTCCCAGCCCTGCTTAGTGCGTCTGCTGCTGGAATCTGCTGGGGTGAAACAGCAAAGTGACCTCAACCTTGGAGCATTCACGGGCTCCTGAGAGCGTGTTGCTCTGCGCAGAGGATGGCATGGCTGCAATCGACTAGTTCTCCCTAATGGACCAGGGATAATTACCATAGGATCTTTCATAGGCAACTGACACTGATGGAGGCTGAGAGTTGAAACAAAAAGCACACTGTGAAGTCAGAAGTGACAAAGGGAATGTCATCAACACACAGAGTGAGGGCCTAGGACGCCCGGCAAGACGGATGCCTTGTCCTTCACCACCTTCTCCGAGGCAGGTCAGCCAGTCAGCGGAAGGTTCCAGACACCCCAAGAGCCCCTGAAAACACGAATGCTTGAAGAGCAAGGCTGCCAGAGGGGAATCCTTCACATGGAGCTCCCCACTGCAACCCTGCTCGTGTCACAGAGGCTTCCTCCTACACTTCAGGAGAACGTCACTGAAAGAAAGCTGATATGCTTAAAGCAAGGGGAAAGAATATCATGCTGAGAATCCTTTTAAAAATGGAATCCTAACAAGTTCTAATCGCTGGTCAGCTGTGTGGCCGGGGCAAATCACTTCCCTCTTTCTCTGATAAAAAAGAACACCAAACCCTGTGGTCTCTAAGAGGTTTTCTATTCCTAAAACTTAGAAAAGGGCCTGAAATAATTGTTTATTTTCAGAGAGGGCTGGGGAAAAACATCTCCCCTATTTTTCTGATTTTCCAACATGCCCCCAACCTGACCCAGGAAAAGAAAGTGGGATTTTAAGAGACTGGACCTCCCTTGTATGCATTAGCTCACTCCGAGCTCAGCTACATCAGTGTCTTCTGTGGAGTGAGACTTTGGAAAACAAACTACAAGTTTGAATCCCTGCTTTGAGCAGAAACCAGCTTCCACGAGAGCAGCCTCCCTCCCTCCTTCGCATTCCCTCGCCTCCTTTTCCAGGCTCTGAACAAGCCAGGTTTTTTACCACCTTTGTGCAATGCTTTTTCCTTTTTTCGCACTAGAAGCAAAGACTTGTGTGGTGTATGTCTGAGCGCCTTCGTTGGCGGCATATGCTGTGTGCTGCCTGCTTACTTCTCCTGCCGCCGCTCCCTGCCCTCCAGGTCACCTCTCCGTCACCTGAGCCAGCCTTTCCTCTGTGACCGGCCCTCGCCTTCCCTCGGGTCAGTCTTCCACGCCACTCCCAGTGCCCAGGACTTCATCCCTCTCAGAATCTTCTCCCCCACCCCATTCCTAGGGCCTCAATGTCCCTGATCCTTTGCCAAAGCGTGAGGAGTCAAATAAGCTATGAGGAACCTCAAAGCTCAGGAATTTCAGGGACAATTTGCCTTTGCCTTCCTCAGGACCCATTGCTCCACTCCTGAATCATCAAATATGAAATATAACCTCCTGTCTCCTCAATGATCAGCAGCTGATAGGACAATATATTCACTTGCACAGATTACTTATTCCTTCACTTGTTTTTATTAAAAGGAAAGAGGGAAGAGGGTATTGAGAATGAGAGAACTCAGGTAGATGTTTTCCCGGTGCATCTTTAAACAAATAAGAGATGCTAATCAAAGTATAACTTGTCCTTTATTTAACCCCTGGATTTGCTATGGGATAAAAAGGACTAATTGGATCAGAGTTCACTGGGCAAAACTAATGCAACATCACTCCATACGTGAAGACAGACGGGAAATGATAACTTCCGAGTGCAAAGGGAATGGCTTATTCCAAGTACTAACTGACTGAAATATGTGTTTGTTAGATTTGGGGAGAAGGGGGTTGTAGCAGTTTGGTATTATTTATGAATTCCAAAAATAGATAATGGATTATGTTTGTAAATTGGTCTGTTCCTCTGGGTATATTCAATTGAATTGCATTCAGAGGTTTCACTCTTGATTAAATAATGATTAAGGCTTTGATTGGGCCCCGTCAGTAGGATGCTGAGTCCCTGCCTCCTTGACGGGTGGGGACTCACAGAGAAAACAATGCAGAGGAGTTGGTTGGAGTTTTAATGCTGGAGCCCCGGGAAGTAAACCCACAGGAGAAGAACAAAGTGGAATAGAGAAGGCTCCATTAGATGCAGCAGAGGCCCCAGGAAGAGAGATGAGCCGTTCGCCTAATAGTCTGTAGCTGGTCTTGTAGAGAGACCAGAGGGGCTGAGTCCAGAAAGAAACTAGTCCCAGGAGAGAAACTAGACTCATCCTAGCCTACAGCTGATATTGGAAGAAGCTGGGACCACAGAGCCTTAAGAGGAAGAGGAAGGCTGACGTCAGCAGCCATTTTGCTCCAACACATGGCAACAGACTTTGGTGAGGGAAGTAACTTATGCTTTAAGGCCTGGTAACTGTAAGCTTCTACCCCAAATAAATACCCTTTATAAAGCCAGCAGATTTCTGGTACTCTGCATCAGCACCCCTTTGGCTGACTAATAAAAGGTTAACACAGTGATGGGGTAAGAAGAGAAATATTAGGAAAGCATCTGGGCTCTGTGCTGTAAATGCCCTCAGTAACTTTGATTGCTATGTAATTGTCTTAGCACCATTTATTAAACAAGTATGAAAGCCAATTACATCTTAATCAGTGACAATAACACTTGAGCTCTGATTCTCTTAGGAGCCTCTACCTTGCTATTTGGATTGACTGCTTTGATTTAGAGATGTTTGGGGATTAACTTATTTTTCATTGCACCTTTTAGATATGAATATTTGAACAGAGGAGAAAAAAACAGGCACATCCTACAAACACTAACCATTTCTTCCTCACTGCTCTCCCACCAAAGAAAAGATCATGAATGCTCTACTTGCTACTGAGGCTGATCCACGGAAGCCTGGAGCTCACCCGGGAATTAAACGCAGTCTAGGGCCCCACCCCAGACTTAGGAGCTCAGAATACACTTTAGCAAGACGCCCGGGTGGACTGTCTGAAGAGCAGGGCCTCCTACACGCGGTTCTAACTGTTTAATGAGGTAGAAAAGAGTCCTAGTTGGGAAGAGAATGGTGAATGTTGAGAGCATTTCCCTAACCCTGTTTTCAGCCTAGCCAAGCCCACCACTCCTCTGTGAATGAATTGTAAATTAGGACGATAATCACCAAGTTGCACTGTGTTGTTTTTAGGGCTAGCCTGAAGATGTTGTTAACATCCTGGAAGCTTTATCTGAAATTCAAATACGTGTCCCTAGCAGAAACCTGGCGTGTCACACAACAGCAAAACACAAGCTTTCCCACGCAATTTAAGTGGGTCTCACCTTGTGGTACCCAGCTCGAGCAATGCTGCTTTTCTAAAAATAAAATAAACTTTTAATTAAAAACAAGCATGAACATAAATGTGTATTGTTCTCTCACTGCTAATTGAAACAGTAATATACAAATCAGTGAAAATGAAAAGAAATACTATTCAGTTGCCATTTAACCTAATCGCTTTATTTCCATAAGAAAAGAAACTCAGAAACAAAATCGCCTTCCAGGGGTATAGGGCTGGAGCAGCCCTGTGCAGCCCAAGCATCCGCGGCAGGCGGCTTTCTTCTCCTTGCGGGCAAAGCCCACATGGGTGATCCGGCCCAGGCCCCGGAGACCCTGAGTGCTGCCCCCTGCTGGTGCTGGGCTTTCTGCTGCAAGCACTGACTAGAGCCCCCGGGGGGCAACAACCGTCCCTTGATGACACTGAACACTGGGCTCCTCTTACATTCTCCAGATTCTGAGCTCACCTTAAGGTTTTCCTCAGAACTGATTTCTGCAGCAACTTCAGGAGGCCTCTGTGCACGTCCAGAACCTGCTTTTCCAGCGGCTTGAGATTTACTCTTAATTAAAGGAGACAGACTGTTTTTCCCTTGTGAACATTTAAAAGGAAATAGGCTTTTATATCAGCCTACACAGGAGTTTTTCCACACAAAGACAAAGGATGTCTGTCTGAAGAAGCCTCTGTTGGCAGTGCAAATCGAGACGGCAAATTACAGGGAAATGTTTTGGGGTATGTTTTATTTCAAAATAATTATTTTCTCAGAAAATGCAAGAGAGGGAGAAAAATTCATGAGGATATTTTCAAGATCAGAAATCTCAGAAGAAAGATTGGGATAGTCTGGCCTGAAGATAAAAGTTCCAAACCCTGTAGAGCTTAAGAACATGGATTTTACTGCTTGGTTCAGAGCCTGGATCTGCAGATTGAGCAAATCTCTCATTTGTGCCTTGGTTTCCCTATCAGAACAATAAAAGTACCTACTGATCAGTGTTGTTTTGATGATTATATGAGCTAATATACATTAAAACACCTGAAAATACCTGTCATATAGTAAGCGCCACATAATTTAGTTACTATTATTAGTTGTAGGTTACCAGGAGGTAAGAATGAAACAATTTTTCTAACGTGCTCAATGCTATACTGGATTCCAGCATAATTCTAGGATTTGTATAATGCAGTTTATTATAACGTTTTAACCTGACAGGCTTGCTGTTGAGGAATTTGGAGCATGTCACATTATCCTCGTAGAAGTTCATCAGATAATATATACATGCATCCTTTCTGGAATATGGGGAAGCTGAGGAACAAATAGTATAACCAACCTATTTACAGTAAACTTCAAGCAAAGCCTTCTACCCATCTCTTTTGATGCACAGCAAACGTTATTTCAGCTAAAGTGCACTGCTTTCAAGCTAGTTCAAATCCGTTTCGATTTGAGAACCTCTGGATTCCAGCTTTTCTATTATTTGGGCTGGAACTCCCCTAGAAGGCTTAGAGAGGGATGCCAGAGCCCTATGTGTGACTAAGAAAGCCTGAACTAAACAATCCACACCACAGAAACATTCTCAGCCTTTATCTCCCCATTTATCCACAAAGCGGTGGCCAGCTTTGAGGTAACGGAGCATAGTACCCAGCTGAAAAAAGGAATCTTTGAGAAGCAAAGGAAAAGACCTACCTAGTCTACTGAAAAAGCAAAGAGGATGGAAAAGAGGAGAAACACCTTTTCTTTCCTGGAAAAGCTGACTGGCTAGGCTGCCAGCTGCGGGGGTCCCTTGCCCCCTTTCCAAGGCAATTGTTTTCTGCAGCAGGAGCCACACACCCCAGAGTCAACCTAAACAAGAGGGTGATCCCCAAGAAAGGCTTTGGCCTTCAAAAATCCTCAAAAGCGTGGTGCATCTGGGAACTGTATTCAAACTCCTAGCCTCCAATGAATGGAGCTGGAAATCTTATTTGAGCATGTTTCCTAGAAGGTGATTTTGAGACTTCTTGCTTCTGGTCTCTGCCAAGGGCAGAAGAGACAAGCAAAAGCTGGATTGGAGAGGGAGAGAGAGGAACTTACCATTGGGGGAATATCTCCCTTCCTGGAAATTGATCCAATTAACAACAGAGCCTCTAACTGGTGCTCACTTAATCTGAGTTCATTTTATTGCAACATTATATACAAGGAGTTGTGCTTCGCGATCAAGCCAACTGCTTCCTTCTCCACCCCTGGGGGCTGAAACGCTTGGGCCAGGAGCTGAGGCACATGCCCATTTGCGAGCTGCGTGGTCTGCCCACACAAACATCCCCCAGCCCTGGAAACCGTGTCTGCCTGCTGTGAGCGCCATCCCGGGTGGGCTGGCACCGCAGGTTCGGACTTTTACAAACACCTCAAAGTACTTTTCAAACGTTTTAGGTTCAGCAAAACCCTGAAGTGTGTTTGGCCCGCTTTCCCCCCCCCCTTTTTCAAGCCGTGTGCTTCAAGGGAAATTTAATCCATATGTTCCTGATACATTTACATTAACTCATCAAAATATTGTTTGGTGACAACCACTTGACGTCCAGGCTGTTGAGGAGTGCTTTTCATGGAACTTTTAAAAACTTCTTTTTTCTTAGAAACAGGAAGTCCCATTTGTGCCAAAAGTTAAAAGAACTTGAACCTCAAGAAAAACTGTTATTCCACCCAGAGCTCCACATCCTCAGGTTTGGAGGGGGTTCTGAACTTGGCCCACCTCTCCATGTTCTCAAACAGAAGGCCTGTAACCAAAACCAAGGGGGGGCTTCAGTTCCACCCAGGAGCTCGCCCACCTCCGCGCGGCGTCAGGTGGGACTAAGAGGCTCGGCGGGGAGCTGTGGGGGTCACGCTGCGCGCAAAGGAGACCTCAGCGCGGGAGGACCAGCGCCACCCGCGCAAGAGATCGAGCCTCACCCGTGCCTTGGGGCGAGTTTGATCCTTTCAAGCGCTGGGTAAATTACAGGCTGCCCCGGGAATTCCTAAC
The DNA here is from genome assembly GCA_029593785.1 of Cabassous unicinctus. Lineage (NCBI taxonomy): Eukaryota > Metazoa > Chordata > Mammalia > Cingulata > Chlamyphoridae > Cabassous > Cabassous unicinctus. Next base: position 20,895 of record JAQZBX010028678.1, read on the forward strand.
TCCTTGCTTTTTAAAAATAGAAACTGAGCGACTTGGGCCAAAGGTGCTCTGTTGCTGCAGAGCCCAAAATGGAATCGGGGCCCGGGAGCTTCAGTGGGAGAGCCGGGGCTCCACAGCCGGAAGAGCGAGGCTCTGCCCGCAGGGCTGGGATCACGTTCCTGTGCGCCGGGTCTCGCCAGGGGCTCCTCTCGGGCCCTGCCCTCTCCTCTCCTGAAGGGGTTGTTTCCTGGCCCAGGTTCTCTAACTTAAGCCCATTAGGGACAGGTTTCGTCATTTAGTTTCTTCCAAGATGCGTCAGTCCTCTGCCAGCATTGTACTTTAAGAATCTCATAAAAAGCACCTTACTCAACTGTCTTGACATGATTTTCTACAACCACTCAGAATTAAACGCTTTTCATACCTGTAAAATACCACTGCGCTTTCCTGTTGGGGCCTGACGGAGTGCTAGCCACGGTGCTCTCGGCCCAGGGAAGCCGGCGCCGCAGCCCTCCTCCCGCAGCCCTCCTCCCGCAGCCCTCCTCCCGCAGCCCTCCTCCCGCAGCCCTCCTCCCGCAGCCTGGCGTCCTGGCCCCAGGCCCCAGGCCTCCGTAAAGAACCCTCCAGGAGCGGTGGAGCTCAGGGGCTGAGCACCTGCTTCCCATGAACGAGGTCCTGGGTTCAATCCCTGGTACCTCCTAAAAAGAAAACAAACCCCAAACCCCTCACTGCTGCGTGACTCCATCCCCCTGTATGCGGGGGCCCCATAGAGGTACCCTGAGATCTGAGGGAGAGCAGTGAGGGCCCCCGGAACTCACCCCTGAGCTCTCCCACAGCTTTAGGAGCAGATGGTCCCCCAAAGCGAGTCTCTTTAGGACACAGGGCTGCCAGCGAGCCGGGCGGCAGGCGCCCTCCTCCTCCCGGGCCCCCTACCCCAGGGCGCCAGGTCCTGCGCACGGGGCCTAGCTCTCCGTGGCCGCAGCACGGGGTGGGCACCTGCACCCCTGGCCGGGGGCACCCGGCTCCTGCCGCACGGGGCCTAGCTCTCCGTGGCCGCAGCACGGGGTGGGCACCTGCACCCCTGGCCGGGGGCACCCGGATCCTGCCGCACGCTGAAGACTCCGCACTGCACCCAGCGCCTAGACCTAGACCACCAAAGGCCAGCCTGGGGCGCGGCTGGCGGAGGGGCAGCGCGGCGGGGGTCGCCGCAGAAGCGGCCGTGCGCAGGCTCCCTCCCCTGCACAGGCCAGCGCCCCTCGGAGAGGCAGGGCCCGCCGGCGCTCGGCACCTTCCTGTTTGCTTGGCTGAATTTGCACAATCTCTCTGAAAAATCAACTGTCTCCCCTTCCAGCCTCCCCGGGGAAGCTCCGGCGGTCCATGGGAGCACTGTGTACAAGGTCTGCAAGTGAAAACATTCCCAGGAAAACAGTGTTGGCCCAAGCTGCTTTCTGTTAACCTTGGGCATGCACTTCTGATTTGAAAGCAGGAAAAAAGAAATGCCGTATTGTTTCCTCTCGACTTCTCTTACCCTGCTATGCGCAGGGCTCGCCAGCCTAGACCACCTATCAAGCAGACCTGTCTTGAAGAAAAGGCTCTCTGATGACAGGCAAGTCCGAGAATTTGTGAAGCAAGAATGCCCTCTAATGGAAACACAAAGGACACCATATAACCTAGAATCTTAGGTGTCCCACCCCGTGCCAGGCTCCAGGTTTAGAGCCTGGGTTCAGAGCTAACTTTTTTTTACATATGACTCTAAAAGGCTGAGTACTGGAAATGATCACCACCTTATCCCAGGCCCTGGGTCTCGTAAACTGCTCTGAGAGGCCCAGGAGGGTCCTTTAGACCTCGAGGCTGCCCGGCCTCTGGGTGGCAAACTGTGCTGCCCTGCTGAGGTGAAGCAGTGCCCAGTAAAGTAGTCTCTTGCTTGTCTAAATGTGCATAAGCCTTGTACAGAGAGCATTCCCCTGTGGCCTTCCCTTACAGCTCTGTTAATTCCCCTGCACCCCGCCCGTTCCTCTGATGGTTGGGAAGCACAAGTTTTCCATGTTGATTTCTTTCAAGCTCAGGATGGAGTCCCTCATTTCCATCTGAGCAGTTTCTATTTTACTTCATAAAGGCATGTGTTTGCCATTTAGCCAATTTCACTTGGCCCGGCACCCCCGAAGCCCTCTTGGTGATGCAATGTTGCAGGGTCTGAGCCCAAACATTGCTGTGTCAGACGGCACAGGAGGGTTTTGTTCAAACTTGCTGACTGTACTTACTGAAAAGTAACCACATAGGCATTTTCCACAGACTGGTGATTAGCTTAAGCTGAGCCTGGGATAAGGCTGCGCTCTCCGGGTATCGCATAGCACTTCCTCGCTGCACAGTTAAGCAGTTAATACTGAGCCGTGCAGAGGCCACCGCCTGGGCCTCCTCACCTCCAGCAGAGAAGCTGGCTCGGGCCGTGGCTTGGACCCAGCCAGGCTCGGACTCTCCGTACCACCCATGCAGAATCCCAGAATCCAAGCCGAATCCAGGCCATGGGCAGGACTTCAGACCGTGTACTTCAGAGGGTGGGATTTTCTAAGACAAACGCTGCAGGAACTGGCGTTCCCAATTTGATGTCATTAGAAACAAACCACATGGCTGGACACCACTGTTTATTTCTCTCCCACTGAAGCAGAAACTTGCTGTCAGGCTCATAGTTGGTGGGTATTCACTTGGCTTTTGACTGTTCTAGGCAAACCTGAGTCAGGAGAATGTCTGCTCTCCCCCCAGATTTTGGCTCTTGGCCTTTTCCCTGACTTTTGCATTTCTTAACATCAAAGCATAGTTAGAGAATCACTTGGGGGATCTTTGGAAAGTCTACTAGCCAATCTAGCAAGATCCATTCAGATCTCTTACCCGAGGGCCTCATGCACCTAAAGCTGATGCTGGAGGTAGTGAAGATAAAAGCACAGGATCTGTGAGACCTGGTTACTTACTGCCAAGTAGACGGAGGAGAAACAGAACAGAAAGTAAGTGAGCCACATTCATCAGCATCAGTCACTAATCTGGCAAACTGGAGTCACTGCTTGCCTGCTGTGTCTCTGTCCCTCCATCTCTGAAGTGAAAACAATAATTTCAGCTCATAGGGGTACTGGGAGTAAAGACCAAGAACCTCCAAGTGATTGGACTATTTGCATTTGGTGGTTGAGTTAAATATAGGCTTTTCATTGACGCTCTTGCCTTGAACACAGTTTCTGAACGTGTTTTCAGCATTTCATCATCCTCAAATTCTGTGTGCTCTTGCTGATTTGACACAACAGGAAAGCACGTACTAGTTCTTGCATCCACCTAATTCCATGATGAAGGGCATTAATAATCATTGTTGAAAATCATTGCAAAATTTCTTCTTTGAAATAATGCTTGTTTAAACTTTGGCAGAGACTTTTACTGATAGGATCTTCCTGGAATCTCTACTTTAGTTTCCACACAACTGTCTAACAAGATCATCTGAAACCATTATTCAAAAGTCCAAGTATCTGTGACCAGCCCCACACCACCTTCTGCACCTCTTTGTGGTATATTTTGAAGGGCTCTGAGGGGATCTTCACTTACTTCACCTTGCTGAGATATGAAATGCTGCCCTTCACTGTATTTTCCATGCTGCCCAACACGCCCTTCTCTGTGTGTATGTTTTAAATGTAAATACTCCAGGCAGGATAACACATTCACCAGCAGGAAAAAAGTGTAGAGAGTTGAGAAAACATTCTGGCTGAGAGCAAACGGCAACCCCTTCAGCCCCTCTCACGAGTGTCCCCCCGGTCTAAGTCACAGGGGAAAGAGCCAGCAGGCCCACTTGAGAGGCCCCCCGAGGCTCCAGAGGTGAGCAGATCCCACCCTGCCCCCGCTGAGGCCTCTGCTAGTGAGGAACTGGCGGGATTCGAGGGGGCCGGCGAGGAGGCAGCGCTGTGGGTCAGAAGTGCAGGTGCGCTGAGCTGTGGGTGCGGCCTGGCCCCCGGACATGGCCTCTGCCCCAAGCTGACTCAATCTGACTCCAGGCCAATGTTACTCATCCCTCAGTTTTAAGGGTGACATAGTCACTCATCACCTCTCAAAAACCTGGAATTAATCAAACTTCAGAGAAAACCCAAGAAACCAATTTGTGCTTTATACCTGGGGATTGTCTATAAAGCTTATGATGGGGAGCCCTCCAGTGGTCACTGGAAAAATTGAACCCTGGTCAGCTTGGGCACCAGAGACTCTCCTAGCAAGGTAGTCCCATCCATCTGCCCCATGGGATCTCAGCCCCCTCTCAATTAGAGGTAGAGTGGGCATCACCATCCCAGAGTCCTCAGGATTGGGGAATGAACAATGGACTAAAGCAGACCTCTTATTCTATTATAGACTTCTTCTTATTCTAGCAATGGAAGAACTCTTATCATTGATGTAAAGGCAGTGGCCACCAGAGGTTCTGAGGGATGCGAGAGGGAAGAGTAGGTGTAATATGGGGGCATTTTCGGGGCATTGGACTTGTCCTGCATGACGTTGCAATGATGGATACAGGCCATTGTATATTTTATCTTAACCTACAAAATTGCATGAGACAGAGTGTAAACCATAATGTAAACTATAATCCACAGTTAGTGGCAATGCTTCAATATGGGCTCATCAATTGGAACAAGAGTACCACACTAATGAAGGATGTTGTTAATGTGGGAAAGTGTGGAAGGGGGAGGAAGGGGGCATATAGGAATCCCTTATACTTTTAACGTAACATTTATGTAATCTAAACCTTCTTTAAAAACTATTAAAAAGGAAGGAAGGGAGGAGGGGGGGGGAGGAAGGGAGGAAGGGTACAATCATCCTCCTCAGCCAGGTAATAGCATCTAAGCTCAGGCTGGAAAGAGTCTGTAAGGAGAGCCGAGGGTCTCCTGCTACCCTGGAGACAAGGGTCACAGCAGAGGAAAATAAGTGAATTGGCATCAGTGTTGGACGAACCTGGTTTTTCTTCTGCTTCTGCTCCTTGCACCCAGGGCCCTTCTGTCTCTCTCCTTCTGCACCTTTACAAGGATTTGGTGTTGGAGCATCAAATGACTCGCGCACAGGTCAGTTCCAACCACCTTTTGCAAGACTTAATGTTTGATTGTTCCACTAGTTTGGGGCTTTATGAAGAAGAGAATTACTCTGTTATTGTCTCCTTCTATGACTAAGTGCTGCCTCCCCAACCTGCTTGAAGACTGGCTCCTCACATGTCTTTGCATCCATCAACTAGTGCCTATCTGGGCTCTGCTCAGCACTAGGCGAATGCTGGCCATATTGAACTATTTACCTAATGAGTACTTCCTCAGGGTCTGTTACGTACCAGGGACAGTCCTGTAGGGTCTTATGATTTATGACCATCCCTAGCAAAAAAGGCTCTCTGCCCTCTCTTTTTCCATTTACCTAAAAAAAAAGAACCTTCTTTTTACATGCTTTACAAGGACCTGTGAACATTGAAAAATTAAAATTAATCTTCTGCTACAAAAGCTAAAGTATTTCTATTTGTCAAAGATTCCTTGCTTCATATTTATCACTGGGTACTGTGAAGAGCTGTAGAAGTTTCTTAAACTCAAAATTATGCTTCAACTACTTCAGGTTTCAAGTTTTTCATCTTGCCCTAGTGGCAGTGAAATGAAAAGTAGGTGCTGAGGATGCTCTGAGAGAACCAGTGAGGAAAAATACGACATGAAGCAGGGGTTCCTAACCAGAGGTCCATGGACCCCCAAGGGGTCCATGAAAGATTTCAGGGGGTCTGTGAGCTTGAATTGAAAAAACCAACTTATCATCTTTATTTTCCTGACCTCTAACTGAAATCTAGCATTTCCTTCACTTGTGAATGTAAGCAATAAATAAATTACCATAGTATTCATTTCACCTGACTGGCAAAGAGGTCCACGGACCAAAAAAGGCTAAGAACCCCTGACAGAGAGAATCGTCTTGACCACAGGTGAACAAAACAGGTAAGAGCAGTGAGAAGACATAAAGAGCAGAGGAGGGAGATCAGAGCCGTAACATGGACAGTCTCAGAGCAATTCCCAGAATAATTTCCCAGTCTATGTGGTAGCTTTTATGCTGCAGACCTGGAACTGAACTCACTGGTTAAGTAGCAGGCCCAATAGGTCAAAGTTCATAGGGGTGTTTGATGAAGGAGAGAGAGAGAGATGAGTGGATGTGGCCAGAAACCTCTGGGGTCCAACGTGTTTTCAGATATATTATCTATATGTGGCAAGTTGTATTTTGGAAATACGGCCCTGACAATAGCTCCCATCTCCTGTGCTTTCTACAATGTGACTGTGCCGTCACCCATCAAGAGTCGCACTGCCTCCCCTTCATTCTGGGTGGGCTGTGACTGCATCCCGACTAGAGCACGCTGAAAGTGACCCTGTGGTCTTCGAAGCCCAGGTCACAAAAGGCAATCTGCTCCTCTCTCTCCCTCTCTCACTCTCTCTCTCTCTCTCTCTCTCTCACTCTCTCTTACAAAACAAAATGGCAAATTGCATGAAAAATAAGCAAAGACCATTAGCAAGCAAGAACATTTTGACTGAAATAACAGAAACCTGGAGGAAAACACACTTAACTGGGGAAGAGAGAACCCAGGCACAGCTGATATGTCTTGGAATATACTATGTTGGTATGCATTTAAAATGGCAACCACCTCAAAATGGCGGATCCAATGACTCAGCATTGCGGCCTCCTCCCCCCTGCCCCTGTATTCTCCCAATATTACCTTATTAGGACATAAGCGGCCTGCGAGCCTTGTGGGTACCACCCACCTCCCCTGCCAGGAAGCCCTTTACCCAGCAACAGCTGACTGTAACCAATCA
>JAQZBX010028679.1:0-27688 GCA_029593785.1 Cabassous unicinctus
AAAAATAGCAACTGTTCATATGAATATGTAGAAATAGGAATACTTCTATATTTTTGGTGTCAATGTAAATTGGTTCAGTGACTATGGAAAACAGTTTGGCAATTCCTCAGAAGGTAAACATAGAATTGCCATATGTCCTGGAAAATTTACTCCTAATATATAACCTAAATAACTGAAAGTAGAGATACAGACAGATATGTGTATTCCAATGTTCACTGCAGCATTATTGACAATAATCAAAAGTTGGACTCAAACAAAGTGCCCATCAACATTTGAATGGATAAACAAAAGTGGTATATCCATATAATGGTATATTGAGTCATAAAAAGAAGTGAAGTAATAATGGTTACAACATAGATGAACATTGAAGACATCCTGTGGAGTGAAATAAGTCTGATAATAAAGGACAAATATTGTATGATTTTTCCTATTTAAAATAAGCAAATAAGAAAAATCATACAATAAGCAAAATCAGAGACACAGAAAGTAGAATAGTTGTTACCAGGGTGAGAGCAGGGAATGGGAGGCTATTGCTAAAAGAGTATGTGTTTTTCTTTGGGATAATGAAAATAGTTGAAAACAGTGGTGAAAGTTAGACAATATTGCCAATGATTTTAATATCAAGCAACAGTCCACTTAAAATGGTTAAAATGATTTTATTATATGTATATTTTATCACAATTAAAAATTAATAAATTACTTAAAATTACATATAATTCAGTGTTTCCTTATTGTAGTATGAAGTAGCTTGTGGAAGATCAACATTTCTGCTGAGACCATTAAAAATTCCAGGAAATAAAAAAGAATCTTTCATTACTGCTCTAGCAATGAATTCCAGAGGGGTCAAGACGATAGAGTGGAACTGTTGAAAGGTTAACCATCAAAGATTTTAATTATAATAAATATATTAAGGAAAATAGAGAAAAGGTGGACAATGTAGTTTTAGATCATTGAAATTTCAACCAATAAATGGAAATTTAAGAAAATTATGAAATGAAAAATCAAGAATTATTGAATGCAGTTTCTCAGTTTGTTAGGGTTTCTGTAACCAACTACCCCAAAATGAGTGCCTGAAAACAACAGAAATGTATTGTTTCACTTTCTGGGGAATAAATTATTTAATTAAGGTGTAGGCAGGGTTATGCTTCCTCTAAAGTCTGTAGGGTTCTTGCAGTGGATTGTTGACTATCCATGGTGATCTTTGACTTTTGTCATAACTCATTTCTCCCTACTTCATATGGCTTTATTCTCTCTCTGTGTCAAAATGTCCTCTCCTCATTAGAACTGCAGTTATATTAAATTAGGACCCACCATAATCAAGTTTGCTCTCATCTTAGTAAATACCATCTTGAAAGATCCTACTTCCAAATAGTATCACATTCATGAGAGGAGTGGGTTAGGATTTGAACATATCTTTTTGCGGTGACACCTTCAATCTATAATGTATAGTATAACTGTAAGTAAAGACTCAATATATTAGTCTAATTGAAGATTGGACATGGTAAAGCACAAGATCAAAATAATGAAGATGAATCAATAGAAAATACAGAAGCATTGAGAGAAAAAAGCAATGAAAAATGCATTAAAAGTATGTGGGACATAGTGAAAATGCCTAACGCACATGTAATAGAAATACCAGGAGAGTAGAGAGACACAGAATGAAGAGATACTCATAAAGGATGTTTCTAACTGCAAAGGGATACAAATTCAAGAAAATCTGATAAACATTTAGTTGCTGAAAATTATTTTTAAAAAAACAAACACCATTAGAGTCTCTGGAAATTGTCCTAAGGGAATACAGCAAATGAACAAACATTTCTTGAGTAAAAATATACTAAATCTTGGTAAGAAAAGTGAGAACCTGTGGTATTAGAGCAACAAACTCCTCCCATACCTTCTCTTCTGAAAGTGATAAAAACTCTACTCTGGGTAGATGTGTCCAGGAAAATAGGCTCCTTCTCATCCAAGCTACCAATATAGAGATACAGATTCATCCAGTGGCAGTGGTAGCAAAGTCATTTGGAATTTCTCTTCTGCCACCAAGCCCTGTGTTGGAGATTCTCTATTGCAGGCAGATGCAGTGGAATGACTGTGTCTAAAATACTTCATGCAAAACCACTCATCTGGCAGAAAATCTGCTGCAGGCACAGCAGGACAAGAATACTTGACTCCAATTGCTTCTAGACAGCTCAATCATAAGTGGAGATTCCATAGTGGAAGGCGCAATGTATGAAGGCTAGGGGTTACCATGGCCACCCAGACTCCTACTTTAGTGATGGGGTGTGTCCACAAGGAAAGGGCCATTTTCTCTGCTCCCAGCTACAGTGCAATTGCACAACATTTCTTCCCAGGGTACACACCAGTTCATAGGAACAGATATCTCCATATCTCTTCCTAAAATGAACGACTTTATTGGGGATAAATTGTGGGGAAGTTCATGTTTGTATTAAACTCCTAAGGCTGTTCTAGCAAAATACCACAAACTTGGTGCCTAAAAATAAAACATAAATTTATTTGCTCACCGTTCTGGAGACTATAATTCCAAAAATCAAAGTGTCAGCAGGGCCAAACTCTCTCTCAAGTTTCCAGGGAGGTATCCTTTTTTTCCTCTTTCTGATTTTTGATGGTGGCTGACAGTCTTTGGCATTCCATGACTGGTAGCTGCATAACTCCAGTCTCTGCCTCTGTCTTTAAATGGATTCCCTCCCACTTTGCCTGTGTATTTTCTCCACTTCTTAAAAGGACACCAGTTTTGTTGAATTAGGAAACACCCTAATTCAGTGTGACCTCATTTTAACCTCATTACATCTGCACAGAATCTATCTCCATGTCAAGTCACATTGATGGTTCCTGGGGTTTAGGTCTTTAAAGCATCTTTTAAAGGGGCATAGTTAAACCCACTACAGTGCCTAAGATGATTGTAAAAACACTGGCAATCTTGATGGTGTGCAATGTAGAGAAGGCTGTTAGCTCTATGATAAAAATCCACCATCAGAAGTGCAATGGTAGAACACCTAAATTTTTAATAGAGAGAAAAGTGAATACCACAGCTCAAGAGACATGTCCTGGGGACAGAGTAAGCCCCAAATCCTGGCAAATCCCTCCGTCAAAGGGCTCTGCCTTTAATTAGGTAAAACTGCAGTACAATGTATTCCCTAGGGATTCTCAAAACCAATAGAGCAGTTATCTATGAATGTAGAGGCAAACAGCTGGGTGTGATATCAATAAAGGGAGTCCACAAAGAAGCTTTATGGGAGATCAGGGAAAGATACAGCCAAAGAGAGTCCAGCTAAACTCAGTTACTCCTGGTGGTCAAGGAGACTTCATATGCCCAACACTGTGCCCTCTGAAGTGTGACACCAGAAATTAAAAGCTGTAGGGGAAATATGTACCATTAAAATAGTCCAGCCAAGTCAATTATTACTATTCGATTACTACTATTAATGTAGAACCATCAATTTCTCACTTTAAATCTGTCAGTATTTCTTTCATAGCTTCATATATTTTTGTGGCTCTGCTTTTAGCTGAATATATGTTTAAAATTGTTACAACTTCCTGCTGAATTGTCCCATTTACCAGTATATAATGACCATTTTTCTTCCTCATAACTGTTTTTTTTTCTTTTTACCTTGTAATTGTTTTTGACTTAATGTCTGTTTTATCTGATATTATAACAACTCCAGCTCTCTTTTTGCTTACTACTTGCATGGTATATTTTATTCTATACTTTCACCCTCAACTTACTTATATCTTTGAATTTAAAGTGAGTCTCTTGCAGACAGCAGATAGATGGTTCATATTTTTTTATCCATTCTGCCAATCTCTGCCTTTTGGCTGGAGAGTTTAATTTACATTTAAAGTCACTGTTAATAATACGGGTCTTTTTTCTGCCACTTTGCTAGTAAGCCTTTGTAAGTCTTTTACCTTTTTGTCTCTCATTTCCCTTAATGTCCATTTATATTTTTCTTTGCTTTTATGTTGTACCATATTGAGCTCCTTCTCATTTCTATCTAAATATATTTTCATCTATTTTCCTTTCGGTTGCCATGGGCTGAAAATTTAACATCATAAATATATAACAATCATGTTTGGTTGATTTCAATAGCATGCTCATATACTTTTCCTATACCTATCTTCCACCATGTTTTGTACTTGTTACCACTTATAACTTTGTACATTGTATGTCAAAAATCATAGGTTTATCATTACATTTAAGCTCCCATAGTAAGAAGTAATTACATACTTTATAGGTTGCTAAAGGCTACCAATGCAATATACCAGAAATGGGCTCTTTTACAAGGGGATTCATTATTTTAGAAGCTTACGGTTCTGAGACTATGAAATGTCCACATCAAGGAATGCAATGAAACTCTCTCCCTGAAGTTCAGCTGTTAGTGATCCTGGGACCCTGCCACATGACAGAGCTCAATGGTGGCTCTGCTGTTCTCTGTCTTCTCCAAGCTTCAACTCCAGTAGTTCTGTTGGTTTCCTTTTTAAAGTTTCTATCTCTTTACTGAGATTCTCATATTTCTCAATCATTGTTTTCCCTGCCATCCTTTAGTTATTTCTCTGTATTTATTTTTCAGCATTTTTTGACAATTTTTAAGTACATTTTTTAAAGCCTTTGTTGTGTGTGTCCACATTTGCTTCTTCTTTATTTGTGTTTTCTGGATTTTTATCCTTTTCCTTTCAATATACCATCATTTCCTATTTATTTGTTTGTCTTGACCTTGTTTGTTGCACACTGCATTTTAATATTTTAAAGTGTTAACTCTTGGACTTATTCCCTGAGATTTCTGTTTATTGATTTTGTAACCAGCTGGTGATAAGATAGAGATTTTCTTGAGCTTCAGCCCTCCTATCAGGAATGTCTGCCCAATGTGAATGCAATGTTAAGGACTTTCCCTGTCTTTCTGGGCCTTTGTATTTTCCTAGCTTTAGCTTGTTAGTTGTTTTGGAGTTCCCCTATAAACAGCATTCAGCCACTTCAGTTCTGATGCTCCCAGGAGACTTGAAAGTGCGGTGAGGTGGAAGACTAAATATCAGAACAGTGCTCATAAATTTTGATGTGCAGACCAGCAGGCGGGTTGGATAAAAAACTCTGATGGGCAACCTTGCACTGGGAAGGTTTGCCTGCAGCCCTGGGGGATGGGTGACCTCTGGACTCAGCCCAGAGCTGAGGTGGGGCATGGAGCAAGGGTCTTCCCCATATCTGTCCCTGTTTTTGAGGTCTAGATATCTTTACTTTTTCCTAATGAAATCTTTTGATCTTTTCTGGGGTTTACTCTTGAATATGTGCATACTTCAAGAGCTCATTCACTAGGTTCTCTTCTTCTTTCCTGATGTTTTACAACCTTTCAATCATTTTATCATGCTTACACATGGACCAATGGGGAAAAAATGTATACCTCATTGCTTTTCTAATCATTTTTGGAAGTGAACAACTCTCATTCACTTCAGCTTGCTCAGATGGCTAGCAGCTTATTTTTTTGCTGTCTGCCTCTCTCTATCCCACACACTCTCTACAAACATGATCCTGTTTATAAGAATAAAGCTGTCACTGAAAAATGACAAAATAAAAACACCATGAATACTCCCAGATTACGTCCATTTGACTTTCAAAACTTGACCTATCCTCACAGGAATTGTGGTTCATGGGAAGAGCTGGGGTTTTACAGCCTCTTGGGAGGAGAGAATTGGCTCAGGGGTGACAAAAGAATCTATCAGAAGCTGAGCTTGGAATGAGGGAAACAATGTGATGGAAGGTCCTGGGGTGCAGCATGAGAGAGTGAGGAGGACACCATACCCAAGAAATCTGGATGCAACATCAGGCCTCCCTGACTGCCCAGATGAGAATCCCCAGTCACAAGCCTGGGAAACTGCATCATGAGAGGCTCCTGGTGGAGGGAGGGCAGCCAATTTGCAAAACCCATTTGATTCCATGCCCACACTAGGTCCCCTCCCTACGTTCAAGGCTGGTCTATTCTTAGTCCTTAAATGGGCCACCAGGGAAATGAGTGGTATTGCTATGGAAAAACCAATGTTTGCCCCTAAAATGATGCAGAATCAAAGTGCAAGCCCCAGAAAGAGGCCAGAAATTCTTTCAAAGCTCTGCACACACCATGGCCACCATGTCATCCTAACAGATCCCCAAGTAGGCATTGGAGGGAATCTTTTCTGGCCATGGAGCACGCACCCTCTTGGGCAGGACAACTTGAGGGGCGAGGAGTGCCGCAAGTCTCTTGGTCATCTGGTCCCATGGCTGCTCCAACCCCATTGGGGTTTCATGGTTATCACCAGTGAAACTGAAACACATAGCCTGTGGTGGACGAAAGATGCAGAGAAACCTTGGAGCCTCCCCACCTGGCCTCTCCTCTCCTCAGTGTCTGAATCTAGACAGTGTCCCAAGCCCACCTTCACTAGTGGTGTCAGGAGCATTTCATGGCTCAGTCTGAGGCTCTGAAGGGAGGCGACTACTCAAAGAATGTTGACTCTTGAAGAGAAAACTGTCCCCCATTCTCTCTGCTGGCACTGGCCTCCTCCAATTATGGAAGTGGAAAGGCTCTATGCTCTGGACACTGGACTCCTTTCTCTGGAATTTGGGCTCCAGGCTCCAGACTTTAACCTCTGTGCCCTGGACTTCAGGTTTGGGGCTCAAGATTCTAAGCTCCAGGATCTGGGTTACAGGCTTTAAACTCTGTAATCCATAATCCAACCTCTGGGACCTGGGATCCAGGCTTCAGGCTTTAGGCTCTGTGCTCTAAAATCTAGAATCTGTGCTCCAGGTTTGGAGTTCTGTGCTCCAGGCTCCAGGCTCTAGGTTTTGGGCTCTGGGCTCAGGGTCCTATGCTCCAGGCTCAGATCTCTGGGTCTTGGGCACTGTGCTCTGGGTTCTAGGTTCTAGTCTCCAGGCTTTGGGCTCTTTGCTCTAGATTCCAGAATCTGAGCTCTGGGCTATAGGCTCTTAGATCCAAGCTCCAGGTTTTGGGCTCTGGTATCAAGTTTTTTGGGCTATGGGCTCCAGCCTAGCACTTTGTAGTATGTTTTGGTTACTAAGGTATTGAACTCTCTCTGCCCCAGACTCTTTCTCTGTAACGTGGTCCCAGGCCTCAATCAGTGTGACAATTACAGTGGGAAATGAAGCTGGGAGTCTGAAGCACTCAGCCATGTGCCCAATGCAACATGAACACTCAGGATATGCTGTCCTTTTCTCCTGATCCACCCAATGGTTTTATGCAAAATTCCCATGGACGCAGTGAGGAAAGAAACAACATTCTTGACTTGGAGAGAACATTTTGAAGGCACAAGTAAGTATAACAGGCTTGGCAAGGCTTTTTATCTTTGGGTATGTGGCCTCCTCTGGTGTTTGAGGTCTCCCCAGGGGTTCAAGGTCTCCTATGTGTTGGGATCTCTCCTGAGGCTCAGGTATCCCCTGGGATGCAGGTCCCCTCTGGGGTGAGGTCTTCTCTGGGATGAGGTCTCTTCTGGTGACACTGGGTGTCATCCCCTCAGTTGTGGTGTATATCAAGGAAACACCAGAACAGATGGGAGAGCATGGAATCTGCCCCTACTTGAGGGATAGTGAGAGGGACAGGGTTATTGTTTTTCTACATGTACTCAGGTTCCACAGATAGGAATGGGACTTGCTGATCATGGGACACACAGGAACATGCTGAGGTCTGGGTGGGACTACAAGGAGCTCCTCCCTGACACTCCTCCCTTGAATCCTCCCTGGACTTTCTCCCTGGGTCCCTTACTGTGGATCCTCCCTGGGGCCTCTCTCCATCCCCAGGTACCCACAGCCCCAACCAAGTAGAGCAGATATCAAAGAGCGTATGTAGGATAAAGTCATTAACAGAATGAATGGATGTGGAGAGGTCACAAGGTGTAAAATCATCTGTGATTTACATCAGATCTGAATATACAGGAGCCCATATAAAAATCATGTGTCCATACTTTATTCAAAATTTGGCTTTCACAGAAAATTGAAACATGGCTTTCTCAAGGCATTGGCCCAAATGCTTCCCTTGGGCAAAGGCACTCCCTGGCATGCTGACCCCTCAGCAGCAACTTTGACAGCAGCCTGGAGAAGGAAGACACATTGGCTGGAGCCAGGCAGGACAACCCTGCCCAGCACAGCTATGAGGCCCAGGGATGTGGTGACTCCTCGGCCACCCTTAACCCACCACCATCAGGTCTTCTCTCTCAGCAGGAAAATTATCTCCCTCCTCCTGGCATCTTCCTACAGATATTTCTGATTGGGGTCGCACTGTGTAAATGACACCATACTGTTTAAATCTTGCTCACATGCACAACTATGAGGGAGAGAGTGTGGTCTACAATGTGAACTATGGTCTATGCTTAATGGCAAAGCCCCAGGATGTGTATATGCATTGCAGGTGATGTGCCACACTAATGAAAGATGTTTATGTGGGATGTTATGGGAGGTGTAGGAGGTGGGGAACATGGGAATCCTTGTAATTTTTGTGTAACATTTATGTAATCTAAGCATCTTTAAAAATATATAAAAAACTAATTAATTAATTAATTTTTAAAAATGCAGTGTTATATTTAAAGGGACTATAGTCTAGCATGCCTCGACCAAAAGGAAGGGAGAGAGTGTGAACACCAGAGATGGCTGCAGAGTCATGTCACCTCAAATAAAAGGGGGAAAAGGTAAAGGGAAATTAGTTTATACAGCTAAGAGATTTCAAAGTGCATCAGGAGGTCATCCCAGAGGTAACACTTAGGAACATCTCAGCAAGATCTCATAGACTGCCAAAGTGGATTCTACCTCAAATAGTGGGATTCCTGAGGGATCTGGAGACACCCAGGGCCTTTGGTTAGGGCAGAGAGCTCTGGAGTTTGGTGCCTTGCCAGTGGGCTCTACTTTGTTGTTTGTGCTCCTGAGAGTGACAGAGTTGGACACAGTTATGGCTTCCCTACACATGGCTCATCTGTCCCTTCTATTTTAACCTATACTTGGTGCTGGAGTTAGTAGGTGTATATCCAAAAGACTTGTATCTTTGGGCTGTTCATGTGCCAGCTGGGCCCTGAGCCTCAGCAGAGTTTCAACACCTACTCTCCAGGTCATTGGACTCATCCAGGACAACTAACAAGGAGGTGAGAATTGACAACCACAATACCAAGGAAACAAGAGAGGCTACAACTGCAAGCAAGAGAGTCCCATCCATTGGCTGTATGGGATTGAAGCACCCTCTCAGTTAGAGGTGGAGGGGACATCACCATTCCAGAATCCTCAGGATTGGGGAATGAACTATGGGCTAGAGTGGACTTACTGGTATTCTACTACAGACTTGTGATTCTAGCAATGGAAGAAATTACAGCATTGATGTGGAGGCAGTGGCCACTGGAGGCTCTGGGGGAAGGGGGAGGGAAAGACAGGTGTAATGCAGGAGCTTTTTCAGGACTTGGGAATCATCCTGAATGGCACTGCAATGACAGATGTAGGCTATTATATATCTTCCCATACCCTGCAGAATTGTGTGGGAGACAGTGTAAACTACAATGTGTACTATGGTCCATGCTCAATGGCAATGCCCCAGGATGCATTTTTCAATTGTAATGAATGTGCCACACTAATGAAGGATATTGTTTATGTGGGAGGGTTTGGGTGGTGTGGGGAGCAGGTCATATGGGAATCTCTATATTTTTGTTTAACATTTGTGTAATATAAGTATCTTTAAAAAATTAAAAATTATATATTAAATAAAAGCTTGCAGTGACACTAGAAGTTGCACAGTGTTATTCTTGTGCCTGCAGTTACTCAGGCCCCAGCCCCCAGCACAGCTGCCTGCAGACAACATGGGTGTCCCACCGATCCCAGTCATAGTCACATGGTGTCTCACACGTGACCATGCTGCAACTCCACGCACCCTGTTGTTGCCCAGATGTGTCTTCCAAGCCCACTCAAGCTCCTTGAGGAAAGAGCTAGTCAAGGTGGCCACAGGACCCGAAGTTGGGGGAGGTGAGGTTGTCTGATAGGGGAAAGGGTCGCACTCACCAGAGCAGATGACATCCGCATCCCGTGAAGCCCCTGAAGGGCAACAGCAGGGACACTGACATGTCGCATATGGTCAGGCAGGTCTCGGTGCCCAGACAGAGCATATATTCAGGCCCACAGGGATGGCCCTGTAGCCAGGAAACAGGGGCATCATAGGCCTATTCTGCCTATCTGCACTGGAGCTATGGACATACAACATCTGCACCTGGCAGGTCCCAAGCCTCCAACAAGACATGTCCCCATGTCCCCTGGGAGATCTACACGCGCCCATCAGAGCAGCTCTATCCACCCTCAGTAGCAGATCATCGAGGAGACCTGAGGAGGGAGATGGGAGATGCAAGGCTGGGATCAGAGGTAAGGAGGGGACCTCTTCTGCCTTAACCTCTCTTTCATTCGCGTGTGAGCCATCCTCTGTCCAGTCCTGAATGGCCTCCCGTTACCTCCCCATTGACCATCCTGTGACTCCAGGGTCCACCTAAAGACCTCTGCTCTCCACAGTCCTTGCGCTACACCCACTTGAGCAGACAGTGGTCACGGTGTTTCCTGGGACACAGGCAGAAGCCCCCAGGGTGCTCAACAGGCAGCTCCATGAATGGGGCTCTGTCCCCACACAGTGAAACCTGTTGGTACGGTTTGTCCCATTGCCTCATCAAAAATTGCTTCCCCTGTCTGTGGCCACCCCATTGCCAAAGCTGAGCTGGTAGCAGTGGATGAGGGCATCTGCTAGGTCTCAGCGGGTAGCACAGGGTTGCCCAGGCCCCTGCACGTGGAGTTCCATGTGCCCTACACAGCCACTGCTGTCATTGACCAGCTAGAACTCTGAGGCACAGGAGGGGGCTCAGCATCACTCCTAACCCACAGACTCAGCACAGGTCCTTAAAGGGAGCCCAAGTACAGAGCCCACATCCTGATGGAGGTTGGGGTCACAAAAGATCACAGAGTCAAGAGCCCCAGTATATGGGGTGATCGCCGAACATTGTGTCTGTGGGTCCTTAGCTCTCAGAGGCTTTACCCAGTGGGGTGCTGTGAGTCTGGTTTTCATCATTAGACAAGCCCCAGGATTCTGTGTACACACCTGCCTGGATCAGGTGCTGACCAACCCAGCAGCACCAGCCTGCATAGGAGTTGAGCCTCATACCCTCAGCTCTGGGGGACCAGGCACAGGCAAGGCCAAAATGTGGGTAGAGAAAGAAACAGGAGGGGGGCAGGCAATCCACTTGGTATGTCCCCTCTGTGCACCAGACAGCATGTGGCCAAGGAAACATCCACCCCATGATGGCAGTGGACATGAAACCCTGCACTCCCCCACTTCACTTTCCATCATCCTCATAAAACAGAGTCCTCCTTGGGTCCCCTGTGCCTGGAGACCCCACACTGCACAGCCAGGATCCACACTGGGGAGCCCAAATCCAGGGGATTTACTGTCCCTAAGCACCTCAGTCCAGCATACCAGCTGTGCCCACAAGCTCCTTGCATCTGGGTCCTCATGGGCAGTTGAAGAGTAGGGACTCACCCACACACCAGAAGACCTCTGTCCACATGAGCCCAGAGCTTCAGCCATAGTGAGCACCCCTGGGGAATAGAGATAGTCAACCTACACTTCAACTCCCAGTAGACAACATGGGCCATGGCCAGGTCCAGGTCAGCATCACAGATGGTGCCCCAGGTCAGATCATATCTCATCTTCAGGTGCCCAGTGCAGGGGTTTTTGCCACTCACCAGCCAGGACACTGTGCGCTCTGTGACAAAAGGCTGTACTGAGCAGCTCCCAGGTGCAAATGCCCAGGACCACTCTGGGGCCAGGGTAGGCACTGTGAAGGCCTCTAGGTAAGGAGGCTGCCCCCAGCTCTACCTTTAGTCCCACAGGGATGCAAGGTATAGGACAATCAGGTTCTACCTGGCCTGGCACAGCCAGGTGTCCCACAGCCAGGCACTTGGGGGTCAGCAGGGTCAGGAGGACCTTCCCATTTCTACAGCATCTCCCTTGGGTCCTGGTTCCTACCAAAGCCCAGGTGTCTGATATTCAACAGCAAACATTGATCTAAGGGCAGTCAGCTTCCAGCCCTGGGTCCCTCCTACCTCTGGGAGACATGGGTTACCTTAACCCCACCATGCTGGGTAGGTGATAATAGCCCCAGCTTCAGCCCTGTGACCCTGGGTACCTGGACCACCCTTTAACCCTGTCCTTGGGGAACACCATCTCCTCCCCAGGACGAGGGACCACAACAGTGAGGGCACAGGCTGGATAGAAGCCTCTGGGGCAGAATGGGGTATTTGTGTGCTACAGCCATCCTGGACCATGCTCAGTGAATATTCATAGAAATCATCTCAACCACCATTCCATTTGTGCACATGAATATGGCATCAGTGATATTATCCCTGATGTCATATAAGAAAATCAAGGCCTTCCCCACGTGAACACACCCACTCTTCTGTACAATGGGAGGTTACACTGTCCCAGGAAGTTCATTTTGAATGTACAGATGGAGATGCTGGAATCTGCTGCCTGTAGGCCCCTGTCTTCTGCCCCTTGCCCCAGGAGGATTAAGTACTGTGTAATTGAAAATGTCTGGCATGTAGAAGGTACTTGACAAAAATTCATTTTCTACCCTTGTCATTTTATTACTGTCCATCCCTCCATAGCTGTGAAGGTTTTTAAACTTCTGTTAACCTCAGTTTGCCTGATCTCTGAAATAGGAATATCAACAAAAGCATATACATTTTTGGGCTGAAACAATATCATGTACATGAAGATCACTTTGCAAAATATGAAAGGCAGTCAACATTTGTGCTATTTTAACCTGCAACTCTTGTGATTTCTTTCTCTAGAAGAGATTGTTAGCACAGAGGTCTAGAGTTCATGAACCAGACACTTAGGGTTCAAACGCTGCTCTGTCATTTAGCAGCAGTGACAATTTATTTAATCTTTGCCATATATTGTCACATAGTACTTTGGGTAACACTCTATTCCAAATATAAAGTAGAGTGAACAAAAGCCAGACACAAAAGGGTATAAGATGATGTTCTTTTCCTAGAGGAGCTGGCACCAAATTTTGGTGTGTATTTCCAACTTTGTCTCCCATTTCTCAGTAAGCTCTGTTCTTTCTCCCATTTCTCAATAAATTGTTTTTACTGGCCTGACTAAACTGATGTGTTCTTATATTCATTTATGCAACATAGCCAAGAAATTAGAGGAATCCAATGCTTCCCATCATCATTTGGTGAGCCATTGCATGGAGAAAGATAAATGAGTGGTGCTCCCCAACCCCTGCTGGAGATTGGTGAGTTTTAAGGCCTCCCTGTACCCTCTTTTAGTTCTACCATTTTAAAGGGAGTTAATGGCTAGGGGATTCCTGGATAAGCTCCCAAAGGAAATAAACTCATTCTGCCCAGACTTCTGGCTCCCTCTTTGGAGGTGGTCGTTGCTAGTCCCCATGCTGTGTAGATCCAAGAGAGTTCTGGGTGGTAGATGAAACTGCTATTGAGATCTGACTGGGCACATGACCTAAGCCAAACAGGAGTCCCCTGGGAGTTTACCAAGCCCTCTCTCTAAGTTCAGAACGGCAATCACCCATTTTATTGTTTCCTTAGATTGCTAGTTAACTCCTTTTAAGTAAAGTGCCTTTGATCTTCCCACCACTGCTGTCCTCATTCTGAGTCTGTTAGATGCTTTAGAATGCCTTAGAAACTGAAAATACATTTGTTAGAGTGAGGCAAAATCCCCACCCTCAGCAGTGGCTTGAGGCCTTGCTCATTCTCCACCTTGGAGATGCCTAGAGATTGTCTGGAGAGGGAAGATGGTGCCTGAGGGTATTTGCTGGTAAATCACTGGAAAATTAGTAAAAGCACATAAAAAACTAGACTGTCAGGTTTAAGTGAGGAACTTAGCCCCTGGGAGCAGCTAGGGGTGACCTCATTCATACCCAGCTCCTAAAAGTGCTCCAAATTAGGCAAACGTGTTTGAAGGTCCTTAGCCAACCCCTTTCCTAGCATGAAAGCCTGGATTTAGGGTAAAGTTCTGGGAACTGGACCAAGATGGCCCAAGACCTCTAAGGCTCTGGGGACATCCAGAGACAAATCTCCCAAACCATGGAATGCAGGACAGTGAGCAGGGCTCCCTCATTTCCAGGATGCAGGCTTGGTGAGCAATCCAATCAACCAGGTCTAGTGGTAGGATGCCCCCAAACTGATGAACTCATTTTCCTCCCCTAGGATAATGGATGGCTCTTAAATTGAGACAATCTACCTAGTCTAATATCTTTCTTACCACACCATGTGCCTACAGTATGGCTGAGAGTGGGCTCTGTATGGGACCCTGAGTTCTAATTAAACCTGTGTAATTGAGGAGAGGAAAGATGGATCTGAGGGCCAGAGACCACGTGATCATGACTCCATAAACCTGGAATTCTTAACAAGGGGTCCATGGGGGAAAAACGGTTGATAACCCCTGCATTAAAGGAATGAGGAAATGCACTCTAATTACTAAACCTCTCTCCTGTAGTATAAGGAACCTCCTCATGTGCCATCAATTATGACTAAAAGGTCCCTGGCTTTCCTAGCTCCCTGCCTATTTCCTTGTAACACTCCAATCCATCCAGTAAAAGAGAATTGCAGGGTTTTTACCCCTTGTGGGAAGTAGCTAAAGGGACACAGCCCCTACAGCAGCCCCAATTCATGTCTTATCAGGGCAGGGCTTCTCTAGACCTCTTAGCTCTATGCTTAGCACCTGCCAAGGCATTTCTCCTGACAGAAAAAAGCTGGAGGGTCCTGCACAAAGTTTTTGCCATGGACAGACACTGGGAGCTTTGTATCCAGCTGATTCTAAAGTCAAGTCTTTCCCTAAGCTAAGCTAAGTGCATAAATTTCTCTCTTCTGTTTTAACTTGTGCTTGCTTTAACTTTATCAGTCTGCTCATGCCTAAGGACTTGAAAATCAGATATGGGATTCACCTGTTACAAATAGGATGCTAATGAAAGGTAACCTAAAATAATGAGACTTTAAATGCCAATAACATCTTGCAATTACATTTGATGTATAAAGAAATCCCAAGCGGAATTAATTCAACTTTGGGGAAAGCAGAAAATCCTAGTAAAGTTGATACTACTAAAAAATTTTTAGTTGCTTAATGATCATCACTATAGACACAGAAAAAGCATTCAATAAAATACAGCACACTTTCCTGATAAAAACACAGCAAAAGATAGGAATAGAAGGAAACTTTCTGTATATGATAAAGGGTATATATGAAAAACCCAAAGCTAACATCATCTTCAATGGTGAAATCCTAAAAGCCTTCCCTCTGAGATCAGGAACAAGACAAGGATGCCCACTATCACCACTCCTATTTAACATTTTCTTAGAGGTACTTGCTTGAGCACTGAGGCAAGAAAAAGATATAAAACACATCCAAATTGGAAAAGAAGGAGTAAAAATTTCATTATGTGCAGATGACATAATCCTATACATAGAAAGCCCTGAGAAATCTACAACAAAGCTTGTAAAACTTATAAAAGAATTCAGTAGCGTCACAGGCTATAAGATAAATGCTCAAAAATCAGTAGCATTTCTGTACACCAATAACGAGCAATCTGAGGAGGAAATCAAGAAAAAAATACCATTTACAAAAGTAACTAAAAGAATCAGATATCTAGGAATGAAATCAACTAAAGATGTAAAGGACTTATATACAGAAAACTACACGACATTGTTAAAGGAAATTAAAGACTTAAATAAATGGAACAATATTCCCTGTTCATGGATAGGAAGACTAAACATCATCAAGATGTCTATCCTAGCCAAACTAATCTACAGATTTAATGCAATCCCAATAAAAATCAACACTGTATTTTTTAAGGAATTGGAAAAACTAACTACAAAATTTATTTGGAAGGGTAAGAGGTCTGAATCACCAAAGATATATTGAAAAAGAAAAATGAAGTTGGAGGTATCACACTACCTGACTTTAAAACACACTACAAAGCTATAGTGTCAAAACCACATGGTTTTGACACAAGGGTAGACACATTGACCAATGAAACCAAATTGAGAGTTCTGACATAGATCCTCACATATATAGTCATCTTATATTTGACATGGCTACTAAGCCCACTCAGTTAGGAGAGAATGGCCTCTTCAAAAAGTGGTGCTTGGAGAATTGGATATCCATATTTAAAAGAATGACAGAGGAACACCATCTCACACTTTACACAAAAATCAACTCAAGATGGATCAAAGATAGAAATATAAGAACCAAGACCATAAAGGCCTTGGAAGATAATGTAGGGAAGCATCTACAGGACATTTTAATAGGAAATGGTTTCATGAACTTCACACTCAAAGCACCAAAACAAAAGAAAAAATAGATGAATGGGATCTCCTCAAAATTAAAAACATTTGTACATCAAAGACATTATCAAGAAAATAAAAAGTCAGCCTACACAATGGGAGAAAATATTTGGCAATCACATATCTGATAACCTAATATCCTGCATATATAAAGAAATCCTACAACTCAAAAATAAAAAGACTAACAAGCCATTTAAAAAATGGGCAACTGACCTGAAAAGACACTTCTCCAAGGAAGAAATACAAATGGCTAGAGAGCACATGAAAAAATACTTGATGTTTCTAGCTATTAGAGAAAGGCAAATCAAAACTACATTGAGATACCATCTTACAGCCATTTGAATGGTCTATTAAAAAACAGCAGACCATAAGTGTTGGAAAGGATGTGGAGGAATGGGAATCCTCATCCACTGCTGGTGGGATTTTGGAATGATCCAGCCACTGTGGAGGACAGTTTGGTGGTTCCTCAAAAAACTAACTATAGATCTTCCATATGATCCAGTGATCCCACTGATGGGTATATACCCAGAAGAACTGAAAGCAAATACATGAACTAATATATGCACACCAATGTTCATAGTGGCATTGTTCACTATTGCCAAAAGTTGGAAACACCCCACGTGCCCATCAACAGATGAATACTTAAAAAAATGTGGTACATACATACAATGGAATATTACTCAGCTGTAAGAAGGAAGAAAGTGCTAACACACAAGATAACATGGATGAATCTGGAAGAACTTATGTTGAGTGAAAAAAGCCAGGCACAGAAGGATGAACAGTACATGACCTCACTGATATGAATTAAGGAAATTGAGCAGTCTCTGAGAACTATTATCTGAAAGACAGGTGTACAAGATAAAGAGAATAGAAAGTTGAGAGCCATCATTCATATGGATGTAACCTATGGTAAAGTGATAGAGTGTAGTTGTGTATTGAAGTGATAGGACAGGAGCATAGTGATATATTGGGTTGGGTGGTGCATGGTTGACAGGTGGGTAGATTGGGAAGAGTGGGTTAGAATACTCAGAATACTGAGGGGAGGGGGACCAGGTGAACACTTGAGATTTGTGGATATGAGGTTGAAAGTATAGAGGTGGGAATGCTTTTATGGAAATATGACAAGGAAGTGTCACTGCTTTAGGGTGTTGGGTGGGGGGGCATTCAGGACAGGGTGCATCTGGAACAGGCTTCTGGAGAGTGTGTGAGTGTTCATTCTTTCATAATGTGTTGTATCAGTGGGTGGAGACCCACACAATGAGAAGGAAGGATATGGACCCCCATTTTGGGAGGACCGATTTACTCAGAAATAGACAGGTGGGCATCTCTTAAGAGCAAGGGCAGTTCTTAATAGTGTAGGAAAAGCCAGTGTGTCTTGGCTTCTTGTTGCATGTAACTATGAATCTTGTCAACCAATGAGTCAAGCCAGGGGGTAGTCATGGGCACCAGAGTGGGTGGGGAGGGAGGAACAGAATAGATCAAACAGGGGTATTTAGTGGTCAGTGGAAATGTTTTTCATTACATTACAGTGATAGACACAGGACATGTAAATATCATCAAAATTTATAAAAGTGTATGATCTAAAATGTAAACCATACTATAAACCATTGGCAATGTTTAGTAGCGATGTTTCACTATCTGTAAATCAGTTATAAAAATGCTACCATCCATATACAAAAAGTTTTAATATGGGGTGAGGAAAGGGATAGGAGGTTGGGTATATGAGAGTGTCTTGTATTCTGTGTGTGACTTTCCTTTGACCTAAAACTTCTCTGAAAAGTATATGAAAAAGAGTGAGACACTGGGGAGTGAGAAGGGAAAGGTGCCACAGTACCGACTAGACACCAGATATCACAGTGATAAAAGGCAAAATGCAAAAAAAAATTTTTTTTAATTTTTCAAATATTTTTTGTCATTTTTTGAATAACCCAAATCCTTTATTTTTTAGTTTTTTTAAAGTTTTTGTGTATTTTTTCTCTAACATTTAAACATCATTATTATTTCAATTTCCTATTAATTGTATTTGACTTTTGTATTTGCTTCATCTTTAAAGAAGCTTTGGATCATAGAAGGGTTACTACTGGGGTGGGAGAGAACTGTTGGTGGGGGCTTCAGGGATGGGAGGTACATGGGAGAAAGTGCACCTGACATACATAAAAGGTAAATAAAATTGTTCAAATGCTCATGGGGCCTGGTCACAGTGGGTGGAGAACCACTCAACAAATGAGAGAATACTGAATTTCCATCCTGGATAGCTCTGCCATATTCTCTAAGGGAGTAGCAACAGTCCACCAAGTGCAGGGACAGTGTCTGGCAAAGGAGGATGATCCACTGATGGGTTCTTGTTATTGATGACTAGACTTATGAGTCTTTGCTCTTGAAATTGAAACATAGCCTATTGTTATGTAGTGCCTAAGGGTTGCCTCCTGAGAGCCTCCTTGTTGCTCAATTATGGCCTCTCTCTAAGCCAAACTCAGCATATGAATGCATTACCTTCTTTCCAGCATGGGACATGTCTCCCAGGGATGATCCTCCCTGGCAATGAGGGATTACTAACAAGGGCCAATGGGCAATATGACTGGAAAAAGACCTCGAATAAAATGGGGAAAAGTAAAGACAAATGAGTTCATATGGCTAAGATACTTCAAAGTGAGTCGGAAGGTCATCCCAGAGGTAATGCTTATGCACATCACAATAGGACTTCATAGGCTTCTAATGTGGATATCACCTCAGAGAGGCTCCTGAGGTCTCTGGAGATACCCAGGTCCTATATCAGGGTAGATAGCCCCAGAGTTTCATGCCTTATCAGTAGGCCCTACTTTGTAATCCTTGCTCCTGAGCGTGACAGAGTTGGACTCAAATATGTCTTCCCTGTACATGGTCCATCTATCCTCCTATTCAAACCTATATGTGGTGCCAGAGTTTGCAGGTGTACTTCCAGAGACCAGAGTCTTTGAGGTGTCCATGTGCTAGCTGAGCCCGGAATCTCGGTGGAGCTGCAACTCCTATGCTACAGTTCAATGGATTCACCCTGGACAGCTGATAGGGAGATGATGATGGACAACGGCCATCCCCAGGAATGGAGAGAGTCTGCAGCTGAAGGCAGGATAATCCCATCCATCTTATCCATGGGATATAAGCCCCCTCTCACTTGGAGGTAGAGTGGACATCACCAACTCAGACTCCTCAGGATTGGGGGAAGTGCTATGGACTAGAGTAAACTTACAGATATTCTGTTATAGACATACTGTGATTCACGCAATGGAAGTAATTACAACATTAATGTGGAGCCAGTGGCCACCGGATGCTTTGGTGGCAGGGAGAGGGAAAAGCAGTTGTATTACAGGGGCTTTTTTCAGGACTTGGGAATTATCCTGAGTGACATTGCAATGACAGATATAGGCCATTTTATATCATCATATAACATGCAGAACTGTGTGGGAGAACTGTGTGGGAGAGAACGTGGTTACAATGTGAACTATCGTCCATGCTTAGTGGCAAAGCCCTAAGATGTGTATATCTATTGCAGGTGATGCCACTCTAATGAAGGATGTTTATGTGGGAGGTTGTGGGAAGAGTGGGAGGTGGGGCACATGAGAATCCCTACAATTTTTGTGTAACATTTATGTAATCTAAGTATCTTTAAAAAAATAAAATATATATATATATTAAAATTAAAAAAAAAAAAAACTCTTCTAGGCTGGGGAATTAGGAGTCATAGTTTGTCCTGTAATTCCCTAAATTAAACCTTTTAACAGCCTTACAATGAGAATTGTTAATAATTCTATTTCCAAATTTTAGTAAGTAAAGGAAAAATACTTGAAAGCTATGGAAAGATCTTTTCTAAATTATAATTAAAACAAATTACATAATTGTAATATATTCCAGAACATAGCAGTCAGTATGCTTTTAAGACTATTTACAGTTTTAGAATTTTATTAAAGCAAAGAACTTTTAAGCTTCCTGTAAAGGAAGGAAAAAGGACATTCCTTGCATAAACTATAATGTTTCAATTTTATTTAGCTTAGGTATTATCTTCCTGGTTTATAGTATGCCAAGTATATAAATTAACATTGTATGTATTAAATTTTTTAAATGATGAATATTGTAAGTTCATGTTTAATGAAATTAAGCTAAAGAAATGTAGATCTGCCCTCTCTTAAATGGAGTGAGTACATTTCATTGGTTACTAACTGTAATTTAATAAGCTTATATTAAGTTAACTAGTCTATGTGATTATAAGAAGTTCATAAAAGCATCTTCTAAACTGAAGCATTTAAATGACTAATTCCAAGAAACAATTATTAATTAGAACCCTAAACTGAAATTAATATAAAAAGTAACTTCATAACAGGGAAACGTGTCAGAGGCCACTTCAATCTCCATATTAAAGTGGTGGTAAGGAAAGATAATCTTGATTCCATTGGAAATCTTCAGTTTTCATGAAATAATTCAAGAAAGTAATTTTTCCTGTACTACCAAAGTAAAATACCTGAGTAATTAACACCATCATGGTAAAGGTGTAGAAGTAAAAAGCAAAGTACTAAAATAGTTAACTTCATTTGATGTTATAAACTGCATTGGAAGTGTTTAGAAAGTGTATAAAAGTCAAAAGAGATAGACTTAAGCATTATAAAATTTTCTTATACATTCAAATGTGGCCTTCAATACACTACATTTTGCCTCTCCATTTGATGCATTGGTTAGGTTGGTCAGTGACCCCTAAAGCAATAAATGTATCTACTACATCTCTGGTTATGCTCCTGAAGTGGGTGGAGAGTACACTGCAGTTTCAAACTCCTGCAGCAACAAGTGATGTCTCAATATGGCCAGATGCACAATAGATATTGCCTCCAGGCTGGCACTGTTTCATAGGGCTGAAGGGCACTATGCACCAGGCTGGTGGAATGCTAAAGCCTACATTCCTAGCCTCTCTCTAGGGTCATTGGTACTGCAGCATGCTGGCTGTGTGAAGGGCATACCAAGGGGAGCAGTGATTACCAAAGTGATGTAAGTAGAGCTTAAACACAATTGGCATTATGGCCTGCTCCCATGGAGAGATAACATGTATAGTATTGCAAACCTGGAGCTTAAATCTATTATTTGCAGCTCAAAGAGAAACCTATGCATTGGTTAGTGCATTGATTAGTATTAAGTACTGTGCCTATAGGCCTTATGATTATGATGATATCTTTTCTATTCTATATCATATGCAGAGGGATATTGAACAGGCTAAAAGTCCTGGTAAACTTCATTTTCTAAGTAGTTAATGAACATGCTTAAACCAGGTCTCCCTTCTAGGCCTTAGTACAAAACCTGCCCCACTCATACCTTGGAGAGGACTGGCAGACCCACATGCCATCCTGACAGGGCTAAGCATTTCCCCACCAGAAGGGAAACAGCAAGTGAGGTTGCTAAGACCCTCTTCAGCCTAGCTCCTTCAAGATGGTCTTTCCTCATCTAGGACCAGGAAACCAGGTTCTAATCAAAACCTGGCAAGAAAACAGGACTCACTCTCAATTAGAGCCAAAATGGAAGGGAACTTACTCTATGGCTCTGATCACTCCTGTAGCTATTAAAGTTAATGGGATTGCCAGCTGGGTACACTTATCCTGAGAGAAGCCAGCTGCCCAAGGAAGTACTAGCTTACCAGAAGCACCTGATGGGATGTACAAGTGCTAGTCATAAGATAGCCTGAAATACCTTTTCAAGAGACAACGTTAACTAGTGTCTTTGTCAAAGCCAGCTGTTCCCTCTAACTCTAGCCCAAAATCCTAGTGCTAGGGGGAAGGCAAGCCAGACACCTTTTAAGAAATCTTGCCTGTTTTTCATTTCTTGTAGTTTCTCCCTATACAATAACTAAAAGGACATGGCTTTTCTCCTGTCCCTCTTAGCTCTCTTAAACATAACCACAACCATGGAAAACTGGGGTTGGCAATTTATGCCAAACCCTGTTATCTATTACAAATCTCTCTCTAACACTAATAGCCTAGAAGAAATTAGCCTTGCCTTAGAAGCTCTTAGACAGCAAATGGACTTTCTTGCTGCTGTGGTACTGCAAAATTGCAGAGGTCTAAACATGCTAACAGCAGTATGAGGGGGGTACATGCCTATTTCTCAAGAAAAAAATATGTTGTTTTATATAAATTGCTCTAGAAGAGTCCTAGACAGCATTTGAAAACAGCAAGATAAAGCCCATTAACTTCAGGGGAATTCAGCCTCTGAAGGCACCTGGTGTTTCTCACTATTGTGGTCTAGTACGTCATAGCTGGCCCCCTTTTGAGGCCTACTTACCACCATCTTCTTTATCCTTTTAGTGGGGCCATGTATCTTCAATATTCTAAGTTTAATTCTTTTACAATCATTACCTTCCAAAACAAGATATTAGTCTAATGGGGATTTCAGCCAGTTCCAACCATAGTGTCAAACTTGTCTTCCCTCAACCTCAATAGAATAGTCAGAGAGGTTTATGCCCTGTCAGGCAGGGACTACTACCCTAGCCACCAGGAAGTAAATATAGAAGAATGATCATTGCCCTCAGCACCACCTTAAGAATAAAGGCATGAACTATCTGAGGGGGGGAGATGAGGCAAATTAGACAGGGAATAGAGGAGATGAGCCACAATATTGCCAAAGACAATATGGCCAACAGACAATATGACTGACAGACAACATGGCTGACAGACAACATGGTTGCAAGACCTTGCTAAGACCTTGAGTTTAAATTTAAGTTCCCAGTTTCTTCTTCCTGGAACTCCCCTTGGCCCCAGATATTCCAAATAGGCCTCACCATTGGCTCCCACCATTGGTGGGGTAACCAATAACAGCTGGGGCCCATCCCCTTAGCATTAACAAGGGAGAGGAATAATAAGCAGTTTAAGTAACCACACAAGTCAGAGCTTGCTTAGAGGATCCAGCACCAAATCTTGGTGTGTATTTACATTTTTCTCTCCCATTTCTCAACAAGCTCTGTTCTTTCCCCCATTTCCCAACAAATTCTTTTTACTGGCCTGAAATTAAGGTACATGCTGTGTGGTTCCATTTATATGAAGATAAAAAATAGGCAAAATGATCTCTGCTGTTAGGTGGTGGAGTTTGTGGTCAAGGCCTGGAGTTGTGAGTGGAAGGAATATTGGGGACTTCTGGGGTTCTGGGGGTGTCTGCTTCTTGATCAAGGGTGTTTTCACTTCCTGAAAATTCATCAAATTATATGCTTAATGATTTGGGAACTTTCCATATGTGTCCTATGCTTCAAAAAAGTCTACTCACCAAAAAATAGTCTAATCCTTTTAAAGTCTAGATCATGGGAGAATGCAGAATTTACTGAAAAATGATGCACCAAAGGTCAAAGGCAGAGAAGGTCAGGCAGATCTAGAAGAGATTTGAGTGTGTTCAGGTGGTAGGCTGGGCACTCTGGGGCAGAGGGAATACTGACATCCTGGCCTTGATTGGGGCATGTGTGTGTTTAATGTCTTAGCTATGTAACAAAAAACAAGCAGACTTCAAAGTGTGCTCTGGTGAAACTAAAGACTCTTCTGTGACTGAGTAATGCAGCCAGCTCTTTGAAGGAAAATGCCACAAAGACTAGAAAATCAGGCAGCTGCTGAAGCTGGAAAAAATTGAAATGCCTTATCTGCCTCAGTCTCCTCCTCTGAGTTTTACAATGAGGAAGCACCAGCTCCTAAGAGTCACCATTAAAACTCTCTTTACCACTTGTCTCAAGCTACAGACTTCCCAGCACTCAGGAGACCTAATTATTATTGAAATTAATTGACTCCTGCAACTGAGACCTTTGGTGAATTTGCCAACATTGTTAATTGACTTCAGAAAGTTCTACAATATCCCAGGGTATCAGAGATAGTCCTTCCAGAACTTTGGACCCACTCCCTGCTCCATGTATCACTGCTCGCTAATGAGCTAGAACCACCAAATTTTTAATGGGCCAGCAGGTTGGCAAGGTGCCCTCCCATGCTCTGCTGCTCAGCCTCCCCAAGGCCCCTCTGCTTTCTTTTTAATGATGCACTGGAGAAAACAACACATTGGTTTCCCAGTGCTAAAAACTTCTTCAAGTAAAGCTATCTAGAATCTTTGTAAAATGTAAATTTGATTGGGTACCAAGAGGTTTGCCCAATTGCCTGCAGATCACAAACTTTCTAAGAAACAAGGCTCAGAATGAAAGTCCTTCCTCATGCTAGATGCAGGTCACAGAAGCAGCAAGAAAAGAGGAAGCTAGGTGCTGCTGCATGAGCAGCTGAGATGTGTTGAGTACCAGTGCAGAGGAAGCAGAGGTGGCTTTGACAATCACAGACCACATCCTTGGACTCAGCTCCTTCCAGATGAAAACTATTCCAATCTCTCTCAAGGCTGCAGGCCAAAATGGTCAAGGATGGCCAGGATCCTAAGGCATGAAAAGAAGTCATGAGGGAGGCCCAGGAATGCTCAGGACCCTCTTTGCCTGGGCAAGAACCAGCTGCCTCAGGGGAACTAGAGGGCATGTACCCAGCAGGTGACCTGCCACTCCAGCCCCACCAGAGTCTTTTCATGATCTGAGCCCTCAGCATCTCTCTCATTTTCCAGCTGCTAACAGGCAATGTGGGAAGCAGCTCCCATCAAGAACACCTCATAATTACTTTTTGAGGACATGACCGCCAATCACCATCATTCACTGCTGTGTGATATCCCTGCCAGTCACTCTGAACCCCACCATCCAGTACATACTCCTGCTCTCTTCCACCAGCACCTCCAAGGTTCATGTTCATGGCTGAATGTGCACATCCCAAATGCAGGGACCATGTGATTCTTCTGTGTCTGTGCACCACCTTTGGAACCTGAGCACATAATTCAATCACAAAGACAGTTGTGGGATGGCAGAAACATGAATGATGAGACTGTGAAAGAAAAATCCAGAGTTGAGATTGCAGATTACACATTTTACTCTAGACACCAAAGTTTTGCTGAAACAAAGGAAGCCAGAACAGAAGAAGCTTTGAGGTTCTAGGAAGGGCAAACAATTTTTTAAGACATAGAAAGTTAGTTTGACTCCTATTTATTGGATAAGGGTTTGTATGCCCTATAGGAGCATGTTTAGGGCAGGTGGTCTTTGTTTGTTATTGGTCAAAAGTAATGAAGTAGGGGCTTGATTTGCTATCTGGACAGGCTATTTTGGTTTCTCAATTGCCATTCGTAAGGACCACCAGAAACAGTTTGTTTTCAGCTGGAAAGGCTGTCCTACTGCAGGGGTACATCAACTCTCCATACCTATATGATAATATTGTCTGCAGGGACATTGATCATCTCTCCCTGACACAAGACATCACACTGATGCATTATATTGAAGATTTCATTTTGTGAGGAAGAAGTAGCAACTACTCTAGTCCTATTGGAAGGCATTTGCATGAGAGAGGATAGGAGATAAATTCAACAAAATACAGGGACCTTTCACCTCGGTGAAATGTCTAGGGGTCCAGTGGTTTGGGGCATGTCATGAAATCCCTTCTAAAGTGAAAGATAACCTCTTGCATCTCACACCTCCTATGACCAAAAAAGAGGCACAATGTTTAGTTGGCCTTTTCAGATTTTGGAGACAATAGAGATATATATATTATTTGGGTGTGCTACTCTGACCCATTTACCAAGTAACCAGAAAAGCTGCTAGTTTTGAGTGGAGACTGGAAAAAGATGAGGCTGTGTGACAGGTCTAGGCTACAGTGAAAGCTGCACTACCACTTTGGCCACATGATTCAGCAGATCCAATGTTGATGGAAGTGTGGGTGGCAAATAGTGATACTCTCTGGAGCCTTTGGCAGGCCTGTATGGTAGAATCATAACACAGACCCTTAGGATTTTGGAGCAAACCTCCCATCCTATACATATAACTAATTTCCTTTTGAGAAACAGCTTTTGGCCTGCTACTGACCCTTAATAGAGACTGAATGCTTAACCATGGGTCACCAAGCTACCATAGTACCTGAGTTTCCTATCATAAGTTGGGTATTGTCTGACCCAACAAACATAAAGTTGGGTATGCACAGCAGCACCTCATCATAAAATGGAAGTGGTATATAGGTGATAAAGCTTGTGTGGGTCCTGAAGGCCCAAGTAAGGTATATGAGGATGTGTTCCAAATGCCATAGCCACTACTTCTACCACATTACCTTCTCTTTCCCAGACTAAAGCTAGGACCTTTTGGGGAGTTCCTTATATTCATTGGCTGAGGATGAGAAAGCCCAGGCCTTGTTTGCATATGGTTCTGCACAATAAGCATGTACCATTATAAATGGACAGCAGCAACACTGCATGCTCTTTCTGGGATGTCCCTTAAGGACAGTGGTGAGGGGAAATCCTTTGAGTGGGCAGCACTTTGAGCAGAGGATGTGGTTGTTCATTTTGTTTGGAAGGAGAAATGGCCAGGGGTGTGTCTGTATACACTGTTTCATGGGCTGTTGCCAATGGTTGGCTAGATGCTCAGTGTCTTGGAAGAAACATTTTGAAACTTGGTGACAAAGAGGCCTGGGAAAGAGGTGGGAGACTTTTCTGAGAAGACAAAAAACATGAAAATATATGTGTCTCACATGAATGCTCATGAGAGGGTGACTTCAGCAGAGGAAGATTTTAATAATCAATTGGAAAAGATGAACCATCCTGTGATTAGTAGAAAGCTCCCATGGGACCTCAGTTTCCTGTCATGATTTGGGTATTACCCGTTACCCAATGAGTTCATGAACAAAGTGGGGCTATGGTAGAAGGGATGGAGGTTATTCATGGATTCAGCAACAGAACTTCCCCTCACTAAGGCCAAACTTACTACCACAAATGCTGAGTGACCAATCTGCCAGCAGCAGACTCACACTCAGCCACTGATATGGCACCATTCCCTGAGGTGATCAGCCTCTTACCTGGTGGCAGGTTGATTACATTGGACCACTTCCATAATGGAATATGTGGTGATTTGTTCTAATGGGAATAGACACATACTCTGAATATGGGTTTGCTTTCTCTACATGCAATGCTTTTGCCAAAACTACCATCTGTGAACTAATCAAGTTTGTTATCCATTGCCATGGTATTCCACACAGCATTGCTTCTGATAAGGAAAACACTTCACAGCAAATGATGTTCAGGAATGGGCAGGTGCTTATAGAATTCACTGTTCTTAGCATGTTCCCTATCATTCTGAAGCAGCTGGATTGATAGAATGGTGGAATGGCCTTTTGAGAACTCAGTTATGGTACCTACTGTGTGACAATACCTTGCAGGGAAGGGGTAATGTTCTCCAGGAGGCTGTGTATGCTCTAAATCAGCATCCACTCTATGATGATG